>JARBES010000133.1:405980-417170 GCA_030265145.1 Strongylocentrotus pallidus | reverse complement strand
CTGTTTTGGTTTAATCATTAAGTTTATTCAACAATACCCTTTGTTTAGACTTCCTAATGTATTATCTGATTTTCTTTGATATTTTGATATGATCATGAAATAAATTCTAGTGAAAGAAAGAAAGAAAAAAAAGCTTAGGAAAAGGAAGAAGGGCTGCAACTCTGTGTTCAAGGATATTGGTTTACAAACCTCACTCTCAATAGACAACATGCTGCTATATTACACTTTATTACACTTAATATATTACACTGTATTACATTATATTGAACAATATTACACCATATTACACAATTTTACAGAATATTTGTATATTCTTATATCGTTGAAGTTCCCGGATGACTGAGCAATATCGATCAGTCATCCGGGACCGGGTACTGCGCTAAAGATATTAAATACATTGATTTATTGTACCACTTGGAAGCCTTGTATAGAAAAGATAATGATACATTATATTTCACTACCGGTATCTTACACAACATTGCACTATACTACACTAGTTACACTATTTTACACTAGTTACTCTGTATTACACCAGTTACACTATATTACACTATATTTGACTGTATTTCACTGTATAGCACTATGTTGTCTTAAAGACTTTTGTGATTTTCTTTTCCTAAACAGCTCCTTTAAGACCAACCAACTCCTGCCCTGCTAGTAATGTGGGTGAACTCCAAAAAGCTTTCAAGAGATTTGGACTACGTGAAGAATCAAGCACATAACCAATGGACAGGATGCATGAAAGAGAGACAGAGAATATCAGACGATTGTAACTCAAATAAAGAATCAGGATATAATTGTCATATGAAAGGACCACTGGACCAGTGCTGTGTACATGTATGGGGTGTTTCTCCTGAAGAATTTTGCAATATGGAAATGGAAAAGTGGCCAATGAAATTGATTCGTTAGCCGAGATGGAATATGCCAAGATGGAGTTTGCTGCAAAGGTTGGAAATATTTTTAGAAGAGTGGAATTGATTTGGTTCAGTGAAACCAGTGCGGAGCATGGAATGGATGATTCGACATGAATGTGATGGATAGACATGAGGTGGGAGGAGCCATTATACATGAGGTGGGAGGAACCATTATACATGAGGTGGGAGGAGCCATTATAAATGAGATGGGAGGAGCCAATAAACATGAGATGGGAGGAGCCAATGGCAATAAGGTGGGAGGAGCCACTATACATGAGATGCTATCCACCTACATCATGGAGATTGATTTTAGTGATATCAGACGAGAAGAAAATAGGGTCAGATAGGTGGAAAGCTGGATGATTATAAACCACAATGTATTACGATCTATTGTTGGAGATTGATGAAAGGAAAGAAGTACCGGTAGAGAGACAACAAGATAATATAAGACAGTATAAGATAGAACATATATACATGTAGTATCATGTAAGAAGAATTGAGGGTCCAGGTAGTTTATGAGCTGACTCACCAGCCCTAATGAATTTTTTTTTTTTTTTTTTAAAGAGAGATTATTGAAAAAAAACTAAGTTTTCTAGAATGGATCTTTACCTATGCAGTATGCACTGACTTGGAAGTTTGGTGAAAACTTGAACGAGATTTGGAAGAGGGTACACATACATTTGTATCTCATAGTTCCTATGCAGTAAAACAGGTTTTGACAATCTCTTATTCATTTGTTGAGAAGTGATTTTGATTTTATTTATGAATTTCAATTTTATGAAATGATTGTTTTTAAGATATTGACTACGGTATCAGGCTAGGAAGTAAAGTGTCATATTCCAAACTCCATTTTGTTTCTGTATGTTGGAATCATATTTGTTGGAACAAGAACTGGGTCATCTCTTTTTTTATGGTTCAGAATACTAGACATAAGCCCTCAAAACCTGTTTATATGCAATAGATTTCTACTGTGTCACTTTTAGGAGTCTATTCCCTTTCAGGCAGCTGTATTGCTCTACCACAAATCTCATGTGTTTCTGACAAAAGGCACTTCTGGGAGGTGAATACCAGAAAGTGTCTTGACATAAGATAATCGCGAATAACAAGCATTTTTGTGGCAAGCAACTTTTGTACGGTGGACAAATTCAATGGTGCTTCAAATATTACACAACATGAAAACTTCCCAAATCTGACGACCTTGAATATTTGTGAACATTTCCATGCACACAATATATTTCTTGTCTTTTGAAAATTTTATTGAATGGTATCTAATTGGTTAACAAGCTCGTGTGACGGCAAGGAGGCTTCTTGGTGTTTCTACAGGGTTACTATAGCGACGCTTCTAGAGATTATCCTTATTTCTTTACCTCGGCCAACTCGCTTTGGTCTTACATTGTATGAATAGGTTTAAAAGTACACGGATTTAGAATTATCAGTGCCTTGTATTCAAAATGTATATTAATAAACAGATGTGAAAACTATGGAATTGCTTACAAAATTGAATACCAGTTATCAAATTCAATGAATTGGCAAATTGGTTGTTTCAGAATTTTGCAGGAATATTTGTAACCTTTAAGATAGTAAATTGCATTTTTACTTCTTAAAAAAAAAAATTGTTGTTGAAAGTGTTAAATGTACACTCACAGAATAGTATATACAAATCGGGTAAGAGTAATAGTCTATGGATGTGTTGATATAATCATTGATTCATCATAGATGGGGGGGGGGTGTGCATTCTAGTTCATTTAGGGCAATTCCACTCAATGGTCATTTAAAAAAAGAGACAATTTTATACACAAAGATTTGATGAACCAACCAATGTACAAGTAGAGCGCCAGGAATGGCAATGTGCCAGACATGAGCGCTATATACTCAACTATTATTATTGTTACTAACATATGCTTCCACTACAAGGTACAATACATCATGAACTTCTTCTGCTGGTATTTTAGAGATTTAGTTCAAAGATACAATATGCCACATTCTCTGATATGGTTCTGTTCTTGATATCTTTTATCATTAAATCTTCTTTGTACAGGGTTTAGAAATTGATA
Organism: Strongylocentrotus pallidus; assembly: GCA_030265145.1. NCBI lineage: Eukaryota > Metazoa > Echinodermata > Echinoidea > Camarodonta > Strongylocentrotidae > Strongylocentrotus > Strongylocentrotus pallidus. Next base: position 414,202 of record JARBES010000133.1, on the reverse strand, counting down.
GGGATACCTTGTCCCTCCTCGAATAATTCTGTGTCCCCTCCCCCTGTAGTGCATGGTACTGCCCCCTTCATGGATGGAGGAGGGGACCAATTATCCCCTGCCCCTTCCCCTGGTAATTCCCTGTCTTCTATCCCTGTATGAGTTGCTACGGTTCCTTGAATGAATGAAAGGTTATCTGGAATTCCATCATTTTATCAATTCAAGGTTGTCTATTTTTATACCAGATACTCTATGAAACATAGACAAGCGATAGTCTATTTTTAGCTTAGAATTCAATACAAACAATAGCAGTCATTCTCCACTGTGAACAATGGACATACATGTAGCAATCATGCAAGGGATAAGTAAACTATTATTAATGAAACAAGATGATAAAAGGTGTACAAATGTAGTTTTTCCCAATTTTCCCTAAAATATTTATTTTTATTTTGTGTATATATGTTGCATACATACACGTACATGTTAATGGAGGCCTTGTTATATGTATTTTATAAGTGAGCCATTTATTATCATAACAAGTATTATGTCAAGACCTGAATATAGTTACGTTATATAACTATGCAAATTACTCCATTTACCAGTCTATATTATATGAAATTAGACCATCTTTGATACTGCTTTATCTGGTTCCAGTAAAGTCTTGCCTTAAAAAAAAATCTTTGTGCCTTCATTTTTATATCACGACTTATTTTTGATAATGCGATGACTTTTCCCAATGTATAAAGACAACTGTATAGTGATATTGCAATAATTTGTATGTTTGTATGGAGATATGTATTCAATTATATGTATATGGGATCCTGAGGTTAACAAGCAATTTGAATTATATGTAGATAGATCTTGTGTGAATACAGAAAAACCATTCAATGAATTTCATCATAATTCCTATGGTTTTAGTTTTAGTGTATGATTATATTACTTAGACTAAGTTTGGGATTCTTTCATCGTCTTGCCAAGATTATGGAGTTATTAGAGTACTGATAAAAGGTCTCTATGGAATATTGTTATTATTTTTACCAATTGCATTGATTTTATATTTTATATTGAGTCACATCTAGATGTAATGGTTTTCCACACCATCGTATACCTAATTGTGTTTTTTAAATTTATTTTTATGTTCTCTAATATTTTTTAAAAGGTTTTCTTTCATTGCTATCTTATTGTTGCTGAATCTTTATCATTGGTGGATCTGGAGGGGGTGGAGCCGAGGGAGGGGGGGGGGGGGGTGCATACATGTAAGACTTGAGGGCACATTCCTCCTCCCCATGCACTGCAAATTAGATATATGAACATAACTGTGTTTTTTGTATTTTAAAAGAGGGCTGTTGTTTCATTTTTGAGAAGGCCCTTTTAATAATCCCCCACAGTAAAAAGTCCTGGATCTGCCACTCATTATTAGTTTTTAATTCATTGAAAAGCGATATTGTATTCAGATCAGATCGGACATGATCTTGGCACTGTACTATGTCCACATTGTATACAGTTACCGTATGTATCTGAAGTTGTCATTAATCCTGTAGCTGTTAGAGCGTCAGACAAATTCAAACTAATTAAGAGGTATCAGAAGGAGCTGTATAAGGCCACTTGTAAAAAACATACAACAGACCTATAGCTGAGTTGAGTTAACAAACTTGTACAATGAACTTTTAAGTGATTTTGAAGTATAATTCTGTCTACTAAATCCTTGGATAACAATACAGTATGTTATCATCCATGAACTTCAGGTGTCAGATTCAAGGTGAAACTCATTTTTACTTTACCGGTAATTGTAAATTTGGTTAAAAAATATATTCTGTGGAACAACCTGCAGATTGTTTGTACCTGTATATGGTGTCACTCAAATTAAATCCTTTGAAGTACATGTATTTTCCAGTAAACATTGGATGCATTTCAATTGCTCTTCTTCAATTTAATTATTCTTATATTCATGTACAGTCCGCACAAAAGTTTTAATAATTTCAGACAGTAACTCTTTACTTTAATATAATGCATTGTAAATCTGCATTAATAGCTTTGATCACTTGTTATCTCAACTAATTGCTTTCTTGCTTGTATGAGCATCTCTTAATAACTTTTAATGACCCAGGAAAAGATCAAGAGATCCTGGTCGCCTCTGAGGTGTGATAAATGACACCCCTATAGTGAGCCTAATAAACTCCTGATTGATAATGTGTTGTAATAATGTATCGTAAGTACAGTACTTATATTCAGAGTATATGATGTAGAGCAAACGGGGAAGAAAGAAGGCAACATCAAAGTATCCATACAAATCACTTCTATGTATTAAATGGTTGGAATATTTTGTTGTATATCAAATTTGAATTGTTTTCTGTGTGTAATTTTTGTTGTGTTTACAGGTATATGGAGTGTGTTAGATTAAGTTCAGACCATATAAATGTACATACATGGTGTAATGAAGCAATGTCACAGTCATTTTATATGAGAATTTAAAGATATACTCCTTACTGAGGTTCTGTGTAATGAAAAGTAAAATTGAAACTGACATGTATACCCATGTTGATGCCCAAAAGATTGATCTTGCCTCCCCATCCCCATAATCAGAACAAATTTACCTCTTTGATTTTCCTCTATTATTGCAGTTTATCAAAACAAAAACAAAAATATATATATATAGCAGTTGAAACTTACTGGCCCGAATTCACAAAGGAGGTTCTGTCGACAAACCTAGGTTTATGTGCATCATATCAGACCAAGGTTTGTCTGAACCTTGGTCTGAAACGCGTCATATGATGCATATAAACCTAGATTTGTCGACAAACCTCTGTGAATTTGGGCCACTGTGTTCAAGGGGACTAACTACAGTAGAAAGTTAAATATTTATATGGTTTACGAGACCTTCCTAAAATACTCCTCTCCCCATCCCCCCTCCGAACAAACAAGAAATTCAAGTGGTACGTTGCTTTGACTTTCATCTAATGCAATGTTGGTGTCTAATAAAAAGGCTGTTGAATTCAGTAGCAATACTTCAAGCTGATATTTTGAAATCAAAACCACAAACTTGCTAAGCAAAATAATCATCTGTGACTAGTCAATTTTTAACCGTGAATCTGTCAAGTAGGAATGAAAATGAAACTATTGTGTGAAAGATCCTTGTCTTAATTAGGTCATAAATGTACAATTATAGAAGTCAATCATTTCAATGCGGACCATTCTTGTCAAAATACCATATACCACTTCAAATACTTTACTATTTACTTCAATATTAACAATTTAATAAGAAAAGAAAACAAATGAACACGCAAGTATTACAAATTTTTAATACAACCTTTGGTGATTTTATTTCAAGGATTTCAATAATTTAGGCAACGGATCAGTACAAAAATATGTAATTTCAGTTTTCAAAAATTAATTGGCAAAGTACAGATTTATTTCAACTTGATCTTTATTTCCAATGATTTCAGCACTTTGTAATCGTCCATTGGTCTTCAAAACATTAAAATAATAAACCATTTGTGCATCAATATTTCTATTGATTTGTATAACAGCTACTAAAGGAAAAGTATCAATATGGAAAAAAATATATAATTTTTGACGCACCTGTGTAAAAGATATGGGCTTTATAAATGGTACTAGCAAAGTCAGCACTTCATAAGTTACTTTCTCATATAAAGACATCTCTCATCAATTATTTTACTACAGGCAAACCCCCCTCAAAAAAAAAAAAAAAATTATTACAGACAAAAATTATACAGGAATGAACATCGATTAAACATTGCGTGATTTGAAACTCTGCACTCAAAGCATAAAAATACAGGATGAGATCAGGTAGTAGATTACAATTTTACAATTGTAGATTCAAAAGAATTGATAGGAAGTGTTTTTTGTCCATTAAAATATTGAAACAAAACTATCGATCTAATCACAAGCTATATTGGCTGTCAATTTTCAACATTTGTCTTACTAAATACAGTACTAAAACAATAACGATACCTTCCAACTTTAGTCTCATCATTCACGCATTGTCCCTTTTTAATCTGGGAACCTAATTAAATCTTTAAAGGAACATGCACAACATTTAAATTAAAGGAAAGATACATCTACCCTGCAAGGAAAGTGGACTGCACACTGAATGCTTTGGCACTATGTTTACATACACATCATGTAACAAAAACTTATGATTTATTCCTCAATATATTAGGAACGGGTACCTTGGCAAGGAAAACGGGCTAAATGTTGGTGAAAAAGAAGACTTATTGTTCATCAAACTCCAATAAATATCAACATTCTTGAATAAACAGACTTTCTGAATAGAGTTTGCTTTGGCTAAGGATGAATATGATAATTCTTGTTGGTAAAATTCTTATCTGAGTCATCTTAAATTAAAAGAAAAAAAAAATTCTAATGACACAGCTATAAACATAGTTGTTACGAACTGACCAATCTCCAATGACAATGATGTAAAACAAAAATGAAGATTGGACTAGTTTCTTATGATACAGCCATGAACATAGCCATCATAAATGAAGGTAGAACTAGGTTATCAATCTGTGATGTAAAGGCTTCTAATAGAGACGTAAGAATGATGACCCATGTAATGGAGATCCAAGCACTACTGAATGATGGTTCCACACCAAGGAAGACTGGACTAGTTTCTCATGATACAGCCATGAACATAGCCATCATAAATGAAGGTAGAACTAGGTTATCAATCTGTGATGTAAAGGCTTCTAATAGAGACGTGAGAGTGATAACCCATGTGATGGAGATCCAAGCACTACTGAATGATGGTTCTACACCAAGGCAGATGGATAACAAGGCACAGGCTATGAGCTGAGATACCACGGCTGCTAGGGTCCCTTCTATGGTCTTCTTAGAACCTGAAAAACGAGAGAGAAATGAAGAGTATGTTATTGACGAAGTACAGAATTACTTAGGTTTGAACAAAGGGGATATCACAAAGCTCTGTAATTTCTGGCTTGTTTGGTTAACTTTGGTATAATATATCTGTGTCGTACCATTATTACTTGTTAAATATCTGAGGTCTTCCAGGGGGGGGGGGGGGGGGAGAAGGATCCAATGCGGGGTACATGAAGGGTAGACCTGTAATTGGTTATACCCTTCACTGGATATGCAAATGTAGGTTCAAGCTCCAGTGTGGCACTACATTTTTTCTTTGGCAAGAAGGAGCCTAGACTTAGTTTCGAACTCGGGACCTCCTAGTTATGAGGCCACCACTCTACCACTGAGCCATCGCACCTAGGATTCATTCCTAGAAATTCACTGTGCCTGCTATTAAATGGTTGCAGGAGCTGAACCTGGGTATAATGATTTCCAATGCACTTTGGAAGCTCATGGAGACTTTGTATCATTATGTGATAAGCATTTTACAAGTCATATATCAAGTGTTATATCAGTATTTTCATTGTGACTAGAATTACTAGAGAGATTAATAATCTCTGCCGGTCTTACCAGGCCATCTCATTGTTCCATATCTGGATCCTATGATTGATGCTGCTGTGTCACCTATGCCTGTTGATAATACACCACTGTACAGAAATAACTTGGATTCTGAAAAATAAACAAAATTATATATTATCGAGGGATTTTTCATGAATGCACTAACTAGAAGGCAATCCCGAGAATAGAATACACAGTAAAATTATCCCAATCATTTAGTAATATGTCACAAGACTACATGCTCAGCCTTGAGTAATTGGATTATTCTCCTTTTTTTCTTTTTTAATTACTGTATTTCTTTATTTTTACTGAATATAATTGCTGCACACCCTGTTCTCATTTTCGTTACTTCATGTATACGCTTGACACAAGGACTTTGAAATAGTATTTATTAATAGAATTATTCCCTTTAGCTAATAGCAATTTGTTGAAAGGTTCTAATTCCTCCATTTTCACACAAATCTTAAATTGTCAATCTTTTAAACATAATATCCGTCCTTGTACATTCTTTCTGCACACATGCCTTTATTAAAGAAAAATGTTGCAATAAGAGAAAAACACAAGTGTTGCTGATTTGAAGACGACAGACAAAACTTACGGAACTCTGATAATGAGGCATCGTTGGAGTAATGTAAAGGTTGATAGAGACCAATCAGAAGACACATTGGAGTTAATATAGCTATCCCAGAATCTTGTTCATTGGTGAAGGCAGACAAAGCATCATGGATTAGATCACCAAAAGGCTGCACTCGAAAGATCCTGATGTACTGTACAGCGAATAAAGGATGAGAAAAATGTAGTAAAAGTGTGAAATACATGATTTTTTAATTACCAGCATGGTGTAAATATTGATATATTTTTGTATGAATATATAAAACAATATTTAATTTTTTCTATAACAACAGAAAGGATATTTGAGGTATACAGTGCGTCCCAGAAAAAACGAAAGCGAGAACTATCAATGTTTTATCATAACTTAATCACAATTATAATTGATAAATGACACATATTTGGAAAGCTTAGATCCTCTTCTTTCATTAAATGCAACTCATATGATGTATATTTCACGCATGAGTGATTAAAAGCAATTTGAAGAGAGGAAACCAAAAAAGTCATTTGGCGGGCGGTATCTGAATTTCAAGGAGAAAATCACATTTCTAGAAAGTTCAAATTCTGCTCTTTCATATGACACCTCAATCAGGAAAAGTGACCCAGGAATAACAAAGTTCAGTTTCTTTAAAGTAATGCTTGCATTTCCATAATTTCATCGAATGAGTTCGTTTTCACTGGCTACCTGCCATAGCAACAAACAGAGTTGACAAACGACTTAACTCCGTTTCGTTGAAGATCAGCCATGCATGGCATGGCTAATTGTGACTAAGTTATGATAAAACATTGATAATTCTCGGTTTGGGTTTTTTCTGGGACGCACTGTATACTCTGCAATTGCACACAATAGCTTTTTCAGGTATTAACAAATATTGTTTACAGCTGGTTGTACTAACAGTTCCACTAAGAAGAACCTGAAAATAATCCAATCAAAGTGACTTGTTGACTATCTATTTTTCTCTCTCAAAACAAAAACAAAAAGCATTTTCAAAAAACCAAAAGAAAAAACGTATGAAAGTTAGATTTATACATACATCAGAAAAGTACAATATTCAACAAGCATTGTAAGTTACTTTGGAATATGTGAAATGTCAAAATCCAATATTCTTAGAACTCAAGATGAATTCTGAAAGTTGTAATGTGAAGAACTAGCCATCTAAACTAAACCACCCTCCTTCCACTTATATACTACTCTCAGAAGACTAAATGCTACTGACCTCAGTCAATATGAAGATGCATGTGAGTCCGGTAGCTGCTAGAAGCAACAGCTGTAGATCAAGGTACAGTCCTGGGATAAACACAGCTACGGCTAAAATATGAAAGATCTTCCTGACTTGTGTTGAAGAGGTTTGGTTGAATATCACGACCCCAATACCAAGAGTCATCAGTATTAACCAGATGTTGATCAGAATAATCTGCAGAACAAGTAAAAAGGAGGAGAGGAAGACGATCAGTCAGACTATATGAAGCAAGGAAGTAGTAAAAGGGGCGAGATAGAGAGAGAATATTTAAACAAAAAATCAATGTCATATTGACTGAAATATGCACAAACAGCTACTACACAGGACTGATACAAATATTTTTAAAAAACGTTCAAAATTTACAATATATCATACTAAATCCATGTTCAGATTCGCTTCAGTAAACAATCTCACCAACTGCCATGATAAAACTTATTGTGTATAAATGGCAAGGAGCATGCTGGGTAGCAAAAATAAAAAGTTTTGCACAACGATGACTTCTATGAGTATTTACTGGTCTTGATATAAAAAATAGAAATGAAAGGGAAATGCCCTTACTTAAATTCAACTTGTTGCAATTTAAGGTGGTTTACCATGCAAGGAAGTAGAAAAAGGGACGAGATGGAGAGAGAATTTTTAAACAAAAACTCAATGTAATATTGACTGAAATATCACTTTAGTCCCTTTTTCTACTTCCTTGCATCGTAAACCAATTTAAAAAGCAGAAAGTCAAAATTAAGTAAGCGTAATTCCCTTTACATTTTTATTTGTTATATCAGACCAGTAAATACTTGTAGAAGTCATTGTTGTGCAAAAATTTTGAAAGTGGTTTACCATATGGGGCCTGTCACCACGAAATGAGTCCAGTTGGTCAAAATTTTTATTCCTGTTTTTAAGTATTATATGAATCTACATTAAGTAAGCTTTAAATTAAGGGGTCACACATTAAAATTG
>JARBES010000133.1:91189-105927 GCA_030265145.1 Strongylocentrotus pallidus | reverse complement strand
ATAATCAGGAGCGCCAGGAGGGTCAAATCTGACTGACATGAGCGCTATACAAGAACCCACTATTATTATTATTATTAATATAAAAATCAATTTAATGATAATCTAGGTCATGATAGAGGCAGAATTCATAAAAGAAGCAATGGCTTAAAAGTGAAAGGTCAAACTTGAGGAAAGGCCTAAATTGTGAATATTATCCTTGTTCATATATAGATGTTCAACATGGTGCAATGTTTGGTACTTAAATAGAGAGTACAGTGTAGGCTTCACTAAGGTGTCCTTATAGTCAAAACAATTTATATACTCTTGAAATTCATTGCAGAGAGTGGTTTTTAACTAACTGCTGTAAGATGTGACATATTAGTTTTTTGTTGATAGATTAAAAAGAAAAAATCCTGAATTTGAAGTGAAATTTAGAATATCTTATACCGGTAGTTCAAAAAGTAGACAATTTGTGAGTAATAATAATATTGGGTTTTTATATAGCGCTCATATCTGTCAGACTTGACACTCCTTGAGCTCCCGATTATTACCCTGGCTTTAGCATGGCTGCCATTACGTCATTTAGCATTTCAAGGAATTAATTCCTGCCAGGTACCCCATTTACATCACTTTGGTTGAGTGTGGCAAATGTAGATCAATGTCTTGCCAAAGGACATTAGTGCCCAGACCTGATAATTACCTGATTTTAATCTGTTTCCTGATTTTTAATTTTTTTTCCCCCGATTTGTTTTCCTATTTTTTTTCTTCTTCTAGATTTTACCCCTATTTTCCCTATTTTCCCTATTTTCCCCCATTTTGTCCCCATTTTGTTGCTCAAAAGGGGGGAATGTTGTTAGATGCCATTACTCAAGGGGGGGGGGGGGGGAGTGGTTGAGGATTTTTTTTTTTTTAGTGCTCACTATCACCCCTGGTGCTGTGGACTCGAACCTCGAACCTTGTGATCCACAGTCTAGTGACGTATCCACTCAACCACGACACCTCTTATCAGGAGGCATTTCCTTCCGAAAGGTAAATTCTATTTTGCAAGCCATTGCTATGGAATTTAAGGTGCATTCCAAAGCACCTAAAAATCGACCAAAATTAGTTTCCCCGTTTTCGACGATAAGATTATGAAAAAAAAATGCTTGCTTTCCTTCTTTGCTATCTTTGTTTTGGCTTTCCTTATTTTTGGAACATGTGGCTCCTGTACTGAGCCTATGGGGAAAGAGACAATCCAGTACTTTAGGTGTAAAGTTGGTCAACTCAGTTTCTATGGCATACTCAATTATTCACACATACAGTATGTAACTACTAGCCATAGTTGCAACAAACAAAATATACTAGAGTGGTGAGCGATTTTCATGTAGCTCTGGTAAACTCTCAAAGAGCTCTGGTAAATTGAAAAAGAAAGCTCCAGTAAAAACACTATAAAATACTTGAATCTCATTGTGAAGTAAATCACACTTACATGTATACAACATCGAATCCTAATATAACTCCCGTAAACAGAAAAGTACTTTTTTTCCCTGGATAGTTGCATGGATTGGTTCAAGATCAATCTCATTCACTATTTTAAATTTCGTCATTTTTTAAAATAGTTTTCTCAACAGGTTTTACTGTTTTTCTGTTTTTTATTTTTTTTTCTTCTACTGGTGTGCAAATTTAAGTGAATTTTTTCTTTTTACCAGTGTCAGTCTGAACTTATTACCATATCTGAAATCCAAAATGGGTAAACTAAAACATGCTATTTGATGTGTTCAATAAGTGTAAAAACTAACTTCTTGTATATATTGTACAATAATCCTGCAAATGGAAACCTAAAAAAAGAGACCTTTATTATCTGAAGAACCTGTCTAAGAGCTGCTCTCATATCTGAAATTTGAGCAAATACTTGAAGTGGTTGCACCCTTTTTTGTTGTTGTTGGATACTTGTCTGTGAGTATCACATCTTTGGCAATCGTAAATTTCCCTGAAAGCAAAGTGGTGGGCATAGCACCATCCATTCATTCATAAGTGGATTTATTATTCATGGATTTGTGCAGCTAATTTCCAGGGAATTAAATTCCAAAATGGCAGCAAAGTGGAGGAAACGCTCTAGGTGGAAACGGTTCTGTTGGAAAGTGATATCTTTCTACATTTGTCAACCACTTTTGTTCACATGTAATGGCATATATTTTGCTGGCTCTGCAGTATGAAGCATTTTAAAAGCTGAAAATCCACTGAATGTCTTATGATATAGATGATTATCTGTATGTTTGTAGCTCTCTACAAAGTCACCATGTGTCAATGATATACTTGCTATTTTATCTATGTGAACTATTTTAAAGTACAATTACAAAGTAAAAGCGCTTAGAAACATAGTATAAAGTGCTATACAAATGTGACTATAATAATATTTTTTTTACTAAACAAAGACACAGCTAGCTTCCATGTCTTAAGACATTAATGGGATAAATGGATGTAAATGAATCAGTATCTCTTTTAGTGCTTCATTCATATTTTTACATCTCCATCTTTATTACACCTCTGTCTCTGAATGTGTTCATGATGATCATGAATTGTCACTTTGAATGGCATTTTCTGTACTATTTATAATTCATTGATGGTGATTGTGGAAAAACATAGAATTGTACATGTACATGTATGCTTGTAACCAATTGTGATATGGATTTTAAAAATACTAATTATGACATTAATTTCATGAGAAAATATGAGAGGATTTAATAATCGTGTATGTAGTTTAAAAGTCTTTGAATACTTATCACAAAACACTACTTTACTTACTGTAAAAGGGGCCCATTTAGGAGATGAATATTATCACCATTTGGCATGAAATGGTCCCAAAGTTATAATTCACATTGGGTAATTTTTTAACTCAGCTTCTTTTTTCTCAGCACAAAGTGCAATCATGACCTGTTATAATGGCTCATTCTCTTTGACATGTGTCATTGTAGCCAGTAATCAGAGAGTTTCACTATTTAATGGAAAGGTGTTTGTGATCATCATGAAACTATGAACAATTACATGTTTGTTGTACCACTGATCAGAAATGAGCGGCTGTCAGGAAGACAATGTAAGCATTTTAATCAACCATATTTTAATAAAGGATAATTCACTTAGATATAGGCATCCAGTAAAGAAAACTGGTTTTAAAACTGGCTTTTTCCTTTATCTAAAAAAATACATAGTTTTTGAGATTGGATATTATTTGTCCATTTGCCCATATATGTATAGGAGCAACAATAGATTTTATTTCAAAACCCTAATATAATAATTACTCATGTATTTGATTTTTCAGATATTTGATTCCAAAAAGAAGAAGTTTTATTTTGCTTCCTATTAGCATCATATCCATGCTGTAGGGACGGATTTACTTGAAATCAGATATATCACATACTATCATTGTCATCTGTTAATGAAATTGAGAATTGTACATTTGCAATGTAATGTATGTAATATAAATATATGAAATACTAGCATGAGTTTATCATTCAAGTTATTTATATTAATAGTGCATTATATTTTGGCAAATTTTGAAAATGTAGTTTACTAGTCTACTTGATTTTTGCCAGGTCTACTTACACTGTAAATATTGAGAAAGTCATTTCTTAGAAAAATCATCTAAGAACTAGATTGTGTCTTTTGAAATGACCAAAGAAACAATACCATATAGCTATTTCTATAATTAATTATGCACATTTCATTATCAGTCCAGAAGAGAAAGTTTGTTGGTGCTGATTTAACCAAAGATGGAAAAACAAAATCATATTATGGGTGTTTCATCTCCCATTTTGGTAACCAACACGACTCTCTCCTCCTCCTCCTTGTTTGCGTGATCAATTTCCCCTGTGTTCACAAAGTACGACCTAGCGATGTCGTCTGACGATATCAGACATGAATAATTCAGGAGACACTAGGTTTGGATGACCTGTTTATCTCTCTCCAACTCCTCTTCGTCTTAGCCGGCGGTTTCTCTTTGATACCCACGATGGATGACTCTCAAAACGAGCTTTTCCCCTCCAGAGAAACAGATTAGACAGCCTTAATTATTCAGATATTTTGTTTTCTCTCTCCCCACATTCATTTGTTTTGTAGATATGTAGATCTGTACATGTACTTGTGTGCAATATAATGCAGTATGTTTCATGTTGAGGAGTAAGATTTTTAAATATAAATCTACACCCTGTACTCTTGACTTGTGTACTGATACTTGACGTTTCAAGTGAAGGGATGTACATGGGTTGATGGTTTATTTTACCTGACTGCTAAGAAAGCATTTGTATAATTGTAAGTAAGCAGGTAAAGGGCTTTAAGTCCTCTCAGAGAGACTTGGTAATGAGGATTTATGCCTTACCATAGGGGACTAGCACATCGACTTGGTTTCGAACCAGGGACCTCTCGGTTTCGAGACGACTGCTCTACCACTGAGCCATCGCGTCTCCTCAGACTACTTATATAAAATGTAATAGGAATGAGAGGATGTAGAGGAGTGAGCAAGCAGAAACATGGATATAACTTGATTAGTGTGAGAAAAAGGTGAAAGAGAGAGAGAGAGAGAGAGAGAGCGAGGGAGAGAGAGAGAGAGAGAGAGGAAAGGAAAAAAGATGGGTGGGGGTGAGGGGGGGGGGGGGGGTGGGCGGAGGAAGAATGATCTTCATGCAACTGTACAATGTAAGGATGGGGAAATATACTGAGAAACACAAAGAAATGAAAAACATTTGAACCCTCCCCAAAAATGAAAGGGAGAGATTTCACAGATAAGCTTTTCCCTTTGATGTAACCATTATGATCTATCCTGTGTACTTAGTAGAAGATATATAAGTATCAAGTTCTTTAATTCTTTCTATAATAGTCCACATCATGTATCCAAGGTAAATGCATGCTGGCATCTAGTAGTTACTGTAGAAAAAAAAATCTGTGTTACTGTAGAAATATATTTATGTGAAACAAGAAACATCTGCATGCTCTCCTCTAGACTATGGCATCATGGTTTGGAAACTATTGAAAAATCATTTGCCGACTAGAACATCATCCACTGATCTTTGATCCAATTATTCATGTAGATGTTTCTGATGCGCATGCATTGTATTACTGTGTGTATAGTCTGGCAGCAATGATATGATGTTTAACAGTCAGAGAGAGTTTCCTCCTACCAGGTCCTCACCTGATGAGTGTGTTAGATGTAGATTAATGTCTATCCAAGTGCATTGGTAGGGATTGGAACCCTGTATCATCAGATCAGTAGTCTGATAACTAGATTAAGGCACATCTAAGAAAGGTAGAGAGACATTGGGAATCATTAAAGACACTTGTACTGGCTAGAGATTGATGTACATTTTGAATTGTCCATACAAAAAGTAGTACTAACTTCACACTGTATGTATCTAGTCTTCTGTTCTCAGGGAGAATTCATGGATATATGAGAAGATTTCTTGTATTGTTGTCACCAGGAGAGAATGTAAAAGGAATACTGACTTTAACATCAAGTGGTAAACCATGAGTATTTTAGAGTAAGAAATCAGAGATAACTCTTAGAAATGAGATGATCATAATTGATGGAACTCATGCTGTCAATTTCATGGTTTAGCAGCTTTCTCTATATCTAATGGGTGCAGTGCTTTAGTTAATAGAAGATACATGTACACTACTTTACACTAAACTAAACACAATCTTCCATAGACATGAAACTGTACATTGGTAGCAATAACATGATGTGTCCATGAATATTGAAGTAATTGTATTTGATTCAATAAGTAAAAATGGACAAACTTTTTAAATATCTTCTATTCATTTCTTTTTGTTCCATACCCCACATGAAAAATGTGAATCAAATCTATTTCTAAACTCATCCTTATTTTTGTGTCTCGATAAGAAGTAAGGAAAACAGATTTTCTTGTGTACCTCAATCTCTCTCTGTACATGTACTCAGGGGCTCTTTTTAGGTCAGGTAATGTATACTTGCATTCAACTGAGCTAACAAATGGTAAGAGAAAAAGAGAATACAGTGATCAAACTACAGATGCCAGTTTCATACTCGAGATTTGGATTTTATATTAAGATGCTGGTTTGCAAGAAAGCATGGAGTGAAATATATTTTGCAGATTTTCTTTCTATAAGTAATCGGATCATTTTAAAGTTATAGTGGGTCTTGCTTTCATGGTGGTTTTAACAGAACGAAAAAGAGAACTAATGTTGTCTCATCTTTTCAATTTTTGATGATGTCTGAGAATTATACTTGAAGAGAATCCTTCTGGCTTTGAGATGTATCTGGTGCTGGTCTAGATTAACCGTATAATAATTTTACTCCTTCTAATACAGAATTAAGCCTCTTTCAGATATGCCGCAGCAAAACAGTCCAGTTTTTTAATGACGTAAAGTGTAATATGCTTCAAATTTCTTATAAAACAAGAGCTCTGTGAATACAAATAGGACCTTTGCTGTTGAACAGGAATAACTTTATATGTAGAAAAACATACCGGTAATAAGGTCTGTTAAGTTCAAATCACATTTTAAATTATCATGCAGTTATGATTTGGTTGTGAGTTCCAGTTCAACTTATGAAATACAATTTTATTGAACACTTTTAGTAAACCATCACTGTGCCACAAAAAGCATTGTAAATATTGTGCCTAAATAGAAATGTACAAAACAGAGTCAGATACTTTCAAGGTGTTCTGCAGGCCTTGTCTGATATACAGTCATGATTTTGTTTCTTCTTAAATATGTTACATAGGAGCTTTAACATTTTCTAGTAGAGGATCAGGTATAGCTCTCAGGCCCATATTCATAACGCATATGAATTGTGCTTACACATTGTACTTCTTCAGTGAGTATTTATGGACATGTAAATGTTACATTGTACTCCTGATTAAGATGCAACATTTAGAGATATTATATACTAAGAAGATGTGTTGCTGAAATACTTCATATACGACAAACTAAATAAAGGCAAATCTCCTTTAGAACCATGGCTAGTCTATACAAGTCTGAAACAATGCTTAATAAAATTTACAGCAATCAAAATATAACTTAGTTTGTGAACATACATTGTTGCTTCATATTGGCCATATAGTGAAAATCTGATGTATACATGCATTTATCATAAACTGAGGAGGCATTTGCCTTTTAGAAATGTATGTCCTGTTCTGAAAACTAAAATGGTTTACATATAGCTCTTAGTGTGAACCTTCTGCATTCTGTACTACCACTTGTATAAGATGTCTCCAGCAGTCAATTTCTTAATTCACACAGCTTTTATAATTGTACATAATTTTGTGGGTCACATATTAAATTGGAGTGTATACTGCCATGCCAAACAAAGAGTTGCAATTTCCCAGCTCCCACGCTACTTCACCGCCTCATATTTGGCTCCACTAATTATTGATGGGAATATTTCATTTTGATATTGAGCATTTATTATCAAAAGGCTCTTTTCTCCTCTTATACCATACTTTCTTCTTGTCCTCTCTCTTTCTCTCTCATGACCTTTATATTTTGGATGATTTCCTTGATGCTGATCTACCATCTTTTCCATCCTGCTTTTTATTGTAATTCATTTCTTTTTCACTGGCGCTCTGTGTGTATAATCTAATTCTCTTGCCTCTCTTCTCAGTAACATCAAATGGCAGGTTTTGAAAAAGTGTTGTAATATAATATAAAAATAAACATAAAAATAATTAAAGAACGCAGAGAAAAAATGAAGAGCGAACAATGCTTCAAACCATCCAGCAATACTTGTCAGAAATGCTACAGAAATATACCAATTTCCTGTATGAAAAGTGTATCTCTTCATTCTGTATGCAATGGAGGATTTGTTATCTTTTCACTTGTAAGAGGTACAGTGTAGGATTTCAAGCATTTAAGAATTCACAAGAAAAAAGACATTATCAGGCTTATTTTTAAATATCGATGCGATATAAATTACATACATGTACATGTATGTAAGGAGCATACAAATTGCAGCTTCCTTTTTCATTTTAAAAGTCACTGTCCAGACATAATTTAATTTTGAAAGTAGGCAAGAATGGAAATAATAAACAAGAAAAGAGACACTGTCAAATAATGCAAGTCATGATTAATGCAAAAATCCTTGTCAGCCTTTTTAGGTAGCCTATTCAGTAAGACTGCAACATGGTGTTACCCAAAGCTTCAATTTGTGAATGTAGTCAATGTACTCACTCATCATGGAAACCTACAGAGAGTATCGTGTTAGTCATCACCTGTAACAGAGGGTCTGGACTGATAGACTATTCAAATTATACTCTATTTTACATGACCACAGACTAACAATGTTAAGCTTCATGTAGCCTGGGCTCAAGGCCTAATGAAACTAGTTTAAGTGTACAAATAGAGTACATGCCTAGACTACTCTTCTACTTCCATTTTTAATCAGATTCCATTTGAAGAAAAAAAAAATATTGAAGCCCTAAACAAATTGCGCTTCAAAATGATCATGAAGTGCCTCAAAGAAGTAAAAATCTTTAAGCGACTGGTTTTACCATACTCATTTTCCCCAATGGACTGTAATGTTATAAAAAACATTTTTGAAATTTCGAATTTCAATCATAAATACCTTGATAATCTGACAGGCGATCAGCTTGTAAAAATCTTACTGACCTAAGGTTTATAATTATGATTGCAGCATGAGCTAAAGCCAGGTATTTGATCAGAATCTGAGGCAAAAATACCCAATCCCTTTGAATACCTTGTATGGTTTTTGGGAAATAAATTTGATTTTACTTTATACAAATTTGATGCATCAACATTATTATACGAGGTGTATGAATTAATATATATGTATATATATATATTTTTTTTTTTTTTGGGGGGGGGGGGGGCTTGCTGCACAATATTGTTTTTATGTGGATACAATATACTCTTAACTCCTTTCATCACCTATCAAAATTCCACCTCTTCCTATATATATTCTCCTTTATAAAGTACTATGTAAGGTCATGAAGTCTAGGTATATAACAGGGAATACATTGAATGCACAGTCACTCAAAGAGAAATTGTTTATTTAAATCAATAGCGTGTGGCTTTAAAGATATTTGTATTAAAAACTAAATATTTATTGGAGGATTCAATTGACATCAGTATCTGTTGTTGAGAATTGCATGCAATCTTAAGTGAACGAATACAAAAGTTCAAAACAAGCACCGTATATATCACTGCATAGATGTGTAGTTGTTAATCCCCCCATGTTTCCAACCATCCAAGCTAAATAGATAATCAAGTCTAATTCAATTTTTTGATCAGTTAATTCATTTTGCTTGGCATCATTCCATCACTGTATCAGATCTATGATGTAATTGAATTAAGGTCGGTATGCAGAACACCACTGCTACTACTCTATCAAGGTCAATGAGAAGTACACTGTACCACTTCATTTCAGTCTCACTCCCAACTTTGTTTGGGCTAGGTTGGGCGGAGGGCCAGGTTGGGCGGAGTGCCTGGTCGGGCGGAGGGCCGGGTTGGGCGGAGGGCCGGGTTGGGCGGAGGGCCGGGTTGGGCGGAGGGCCAGGTCGGGCGTAGGGCCTGGTCAGGCAGAGGGCTGGGATGGGCGGAGGGGCTAGGTTGGGCGGAGGGCCGGGTTGGGCGGAGTGCCTGGTCGGGCGGAGGGCTAGAAAGAAAGACACAAGAATCAATATCTCCAGTCTTAAGAAATTTACATTGGCGACCTATTCAGTCCTGTATCAATCAAATTTACAGTACTTTTATTAACTTATCATTGTTACCATCAGTTTGCTCAATCGTATCTCATTTAATTGTTAAAGGGGGTGTAGCATGGAAAATGCCATCTACGACTTCCTTTGGCCAACTGTACGTAAACGAATGGACTTGATTAACGGTCAGCACGCGCTAGCAATTCGCGAAACAGACCAAAGTTCACCTCATGCTTCGGTTTCGCGTATGTTGCACGCACGTGAATACTGCGGTCGTGTTGTCCGTAGTGGTATTATACCCGATTGGCCCAAAGTCAGGCCACGGAAATGACACGTAGTCTCGTCATGTTACACCCCCTTTAATATATGATAAACCAGAAAGATTGCTGTGTTCCAGTAACTAAAAAGTTCTTATGTTATATCCCAGAAACTGTGACAAAATGTTATAAGGAAAGGTCATTTATATGCAGCCACTGTTTTATTGAATAACTTTCCGGAATACCTTAGAAATATAGAAACGTAGGAAAAGTTCAGAATTATTTTGGAAACATATCTATTTAGCACTTTGTAAGATCTCACAATTATGAACCCAGTGCACCATTTCCACTCCTTCTGTATTCTGTTATTTAAAGCGCATAGATACATGCAATAATGCCCATGTGTTATGAACTATACACAAACATATTATTATTATTATTGACATATATCTAGGGATTGATACCCATATTACTGTAGCACCTTTATTCCATTAGGCTTGGAAAGATGATTTCTTTCAAAGGTTTTTTTTGAACAAATATCGTCATTATGAATAGAAGCCCAGTATATGTCCTTTCATCTTGTTTAATACATTATATTCAATGTAATTAATTGATTCCTTAAGTCACATCATAAAATTTAAATATACTCCTCATGTTTGAACAATGTGTCAATGTATACATATTATTGTCGTCTTTGTGTAGCAGACGCACAGATTCATTTACTTAGTAACATGGGGATTCTTTTTTGTTGTTGTTGATGTAGTTCATTTTTTAATATATTTGTGGATGAGCTGTCTCACAATATCCATTCGATTTATAGACACATGAATATGGAAATGAATTTAGGATGTTGCCATAGTGATAACAGTGCGGCGTAATAATCTGTATAGATTTATCACCATGAAGGGCTTGTGTAGAGCTTAATCATTTACATGGAAGTGACAGTGACATGAATGCGATGTACTAGACCAATTCTATTAACTACTCTGAAGTTTACTATGATATTCAATGTGCATGTGTACAGTATGAACAAGAAAGTTTACTTGTTAAGCTTCCTCTTGAACTGTGACTGACCAAATGAGAAGCTGCTTATATGCTAGGTGTCTGTAATGAGTAATACCCTGCAAGATGTACATGTTACCTTCATGTATTACCAGCTACAGGCCAAAATGAATATGCTAGACCAGGGACAAGAAGGAACATAGAATTCTACCTGTATTTAACTATTCAATCAAGTTTATTCATTTCCATAAAAATTGCATTACAAAAACACATTCATTTGCTAAAGGTACTGTAAATAACATGCAAAATCTTTCACTAGAATATAAGTACATTAAAATATTAAACAATAATGGAAAAAGAGAAGTTATAAAAACCGAAATAAATGAGTTTGTCAAAATATCTCCCCCACTATACCAACACTTTTAATGGATTTTATGCCTCTTTGGAAATATCTGTTTCAATTTTACAGATAATTTGCACAGAACCTTTAGTACAACATGACTAATCCGTTCAAATCAGCAGTTGTACGAAGTGGAATATTATATTTTAAGTATTTACATTCATTACAAACAATTTCTATTTTTGAAAAATGAATCCTATTTTGTAGCCTTCAAGCAAAATATTATGAACCCCTGTATTCCTCTTTTTTCTTTTGATGTAAAATACACCATGTAAAATATAATCACATATTATTCCTCAAAGAGATTTCTGAGTTTGTAGTGTAAGTGGGTTTAGAGTTATTGCTTATAGAACCAAGATTTTCTTATTTTGGTTGCTTTTGGAGACCCAGAAAAGCATTTAGATCAATGTATTTCATACATTAAGGAATCTCTATTTGTGATCAGATTGTATTTCCAAATCTTCTTAAGACAGGTGCAATACAATAATAACATGTTTTGACTTGTTCATCATTTTATCCCTTGCTTTTGGAGTCTTACTGTAATGAGATTTCTCTTTCATTCTGTGCGTAAAGGTCATGTTTTACTTCTTGGAATAAGTAGTGCAACGAGTATGATTGGTTGAATAACTTGAATTCTACTCAAGATTTGTCGTTGGCACCTAAGATTTCATATAGAGTAAGGGATTAGTCACTTGTATTATATGTTGAGAACAAGTAAAACTTTAGCTAACTTAGTAAAACCTTAGCTAACTTAGTTCAGTGTTCAGAGAGAGATATATTCTTGTGGTTCTCACCAGACAGTTTATTCGCATCTCCAATAGATTGATAAGCTATGACCAGACATGTATTGGAAACCCATTCTCTGTTTGTTTATCTTCCATTTTGGACATTCTCCATACCATAAATCTATTGGTGTTATCTAATGAAGTACTGTAAGTTGAATTAAATGCTTTTAGGTGCCATGCATGAATCTGTGTTAGAGTTACAGTGTGATCGAGCTCAATGAATACAGATAAGCAGAATATATTTCTTCATGGTCTTGTTTTTCCATTTTTTTCTTTTCACATCCGTTATTTTTGGGTGCTTTATGAAGTTAGTTAATTGCCTTATGATGTTAGTGTTCTCCTGCATATGTTTTATGCATGTAATTTAATCTATGTTTTAATAGTTCTTCTGTTGATGATGATTTCAAGTGAGGAGGGATGTTGTCTCAGAGTTTCTAACCGTAATGGAGCCTGGAATGTGTTAGTTGAATACATTTCATTGAAATTGCTTGTTGACCAAATGGCAAAAGTTCAATTTGACTCACATTTGTAAATGGCTGGATTCCATGTCATATCAAGCTTGTATGTAAACTACAATGGTTGTAAAACCTGTATTGTTATGTTTCACAATGGCCAAATACAATGAATGTAGGCACTTATATATTGCAGATCATAATGTAGGAGGCTTTGCATGCCTTGTCTTGTATCATAAATGTGTGAAGTATCTTAGTTAGTACATACCAGTATAACATAGAAACAAATTCAGTCATACATGATGGTTTATATTCATAATGTTATAACATCATATAGCAGCTGCTATATCACCTTCTGTTTCCTCTTCCCATGCTCCCAGCATTCCCTGTTCTTACATGCCCGAGACTGCTCTGCCTCACAATGGCATAGCGGTGTTTCTATGACAACGTTGGTTTCTATGGTAACTGCAACCCTTGTGGCAATCGCGCACCTTTGCCCTGCCGTGTAAGGATACACTGGTGTGTTTATTTGTGTGCGTGTGTAGTGTATGGGTTCTTTATAAATTAGTATGTACATATATCTGCTTTAGTGGCAGTAAAAATATGGGTAGATACTTGTGTTTTATGAAAGAAGATTTTCATTTTGTTCTCTTCTTTCCACCTTTTCACTCTTCCATTTCCCATATTCCATTATTTTTATTCAAGACCCCCAAAAAACAAAAACAAATCATCTTGCTTTTCTCTTATCAGCTAGGTGTTTCTCTGGCTCTCACTCATGTTTTCATTTAGAATATTGCAGTATGTTTGATTTTATAATTCATCCCTCTGAATGTATCTGTTAACATGGTACTTCATTTTGTAGAATGTACATTAAAATGCATTAATACTTGCAGAAGAGAGAACAAGAGATAAATATTTCTATCCTTTTCTTTCATTTACGTGTATTCAAGATTTGATTGAATATATTTGTATGTCTGATCAGTGTCTAAGCCATTTCATTGTCTCCTTTCTTAATATTTCCTATCATCCTCTCTCTCTTTACCCCTATATGTATTAACATGTGTGCATTGTCACCTTTTCTCGTAAATAAGACAGCGAATATCATTGAATATGTTTCTGGAAAACGTAAATGTATAAATATTGGTATTGTTTAATATGAAAAAGTATGCATGTCACCTATGAAAATTGAAAATTGAAAACTGCACCTAGTTTTCTTCACAATAAAGAGTGCTATGCTTCAACACCATCGTTAGTAGCATGATGGCTTCCTCTCTGCCTAGAGACATTCATAGAAGACATTAAAAGCTTTATCAGCACTTTGCAAATCATTAAAATTTATGATGGTGGTTAGTAGTAAATTATGTAAGGGATGATGTGATGGTGAAATGTTTCCATAAAGGGATGAAATTAGCTTTACGAAAGTATAATTCATATATATATTAATTGCATTCTTTGATTGCCTTTGGAAGTAATGAAAGTGCTAAGGGGGCAGGGGAAGATATTGTGAAATTATGCAATGGAGGTTTTACTGTGATAGTTGTTGTAAAGAATGATATTAGTGGATGATATCTCACCCCAGAGAATCCTAGCTAAATACATAACTTTATTAACCCTTTTTAACCGTGTTCAAAATAAAAGTTTGTGGACAAATAAACCAATTATTGTTATTATCAATTTATATCATTTAATTAAAAAAAAAGATTGGGGGGGGGGGGGCTGTAATGAAAATATTGTTCTTATATTCTTGGTGATGAACGTAAATAATTCTTTAAAATAACAAAAAACTTAAAGGAAGTGTATAGTGAAGAATACGTCTCCTTTTCAAACATAACTTTCATTTATCTAGATTGATTTGTATTTTGTTTGAATACATGATAACATTTATTTGTGTCCTGTTCAGACTCAAAAACAAGTCTTTTATAAATATTCTTTTATTTTTGTGCCTCAGATCAATGTTTTCCATTATATAGGAAAGTCGTGTACCCCGATTAGTCTTATGGCATTAGGGTAAGTGCCATTGTTCATACCTCAGTTTTTCCTCCCATTGATTTTACACTGTATGTCCCATTTGTCTTTTGTCCCAGTAGTAATATGTGCTATTGGTCTCCTTAGTCTCATATCCCTAAAGCTATGGTCACAAATCAGAGCAGCGACCGACCGATCAGTAGCCTGCTCGGTCGCTGCTGGAATTAGGCATC
>JARBES010000133.1:6919-17987 GCA_030265145.1 Strongylocentrotus pallidus | reverse complement strand
GTAGGTTATGAATCTTTGGTGTAGGAACACTGCATGGTGGTAGGATCTAAATCTTTGGTGTAGGAACACTGCATGGTGGTAGTGATGGGATCGTCTTGTTATATTGTTTAATGAATCTTTGGTGTAGGAACACTGCATGGTGGTAGTATTGTTTAATGAATCTTTGGTGTAGGAACACTGCATGGTGGTAGTGATGGGATCGTCTTGTTATATTGTTTAATGATTATTTTGTGTAGGAACACTGCATGGTGGTAGTGATGGGATCGTCTTGTTATATTGTTTAATGATTATTTTGTGTTGGAACACAACATGGTGGCAGCAGTAGAATAATAGGCTGTTTTGATTGCTTGTCATGCTAGTGGTCAGCAGTTGTATCAATTAGTATGATATTTTGTATTCTTTTAGCAAATTGGAGCTCACATCAAGGTTTACTCTGACGTATGTCCCAACTCCACTGACAGAGTTGTTCAGGTCGGAGGGATGCCAGACAAGGTGATTGATGCTATGCGAGAGCTTCAGAAACTTATCATTACGGTAAGTTATCACTCTATCCTCTTCAAATTGCAAACAATTATGTTTTTCTTTCTTTTGTGTACATTTAGGATTCCAAGATAGTTTATGTAAAACATATATGAATTATACTGAATAGAAAGCATTTTGTTTAGTATGTGGCAATTGGGATGGACAGATATTGAGATGGACAGATTAAGTACACATATTTTATTGCCCAAAGCTATCTTTTTTTTTAATTGACTGATAAATTTGGAGGAAGGTGCAAATTGGTTGATTTTAAGTAAGATCAATGAAATAAAATTCAATGTTGAAAGGTAGACTAGAACAATATTGTTATTTCTTGAATCATTTTTTTCTTCACAGACACCTATCAAAGGCCCAGCGCAGTCCTATGACCCTTATTGCTTTGACACCTTCTATGCCCTCAACTATGGGGGCTACACTGGACCTGATAACAAGAAGATGGGAGGAGGTGGGGGAGGAGGTGGAGGAGGAGGGGGCATGGGGCGCAACGTAGGCTACAGAGGAGGTCGGTATGGAGGTGGAGGAGGAGGAGGAGGAGGACGTTCCATGGGATTCGACTACATGGGTGGTGGTGGTGGAGCATATGGTGGAAGGGGGCTGTTTGGACAACCACCAATGGGTGGCATGGGCGGAGGAAGGCGAGGAGGAAGAGGAGGAGGAGGAGGAAGAGGAGGGGGACCACCACCATCAGCAGCAGCAGCAGCAGGGGGAGGAGGAGGGAGAATGCCAGAACCACTGTAGGTTTTCTCTTGGAACTCTTCTTTAAGATACTTTTCTCTTTTAAATCGCTTCCATAATTACTCTTATATTGAACTGCCTTCATTGGTCTTTCTTTTCGTAATATTATATAGACATATTCAGTCAATTAGACTGATTAAATTATTCTAAGGCCTCATTCCCTTCTTTTATTGGTTCTGTGGTCTTAGAAAGTTTAGAGCTCCAATCAAATCAGGATTTAATATATGTACTTCGTTTAAAACTTGATCTTAATCTACTTCTCTGAACGAATTGAAGGAGACTAATGGTACTTCTTTGTCTTTATTTTGATCTCCTTCCTCTTACAGTGCACTTGGATTTGGCAATGTAAGTACTTATTCCGTTTATTTATACTTTGAAGAGAATCAGAAGGTGTGACATTTCTAGGGGGGATATTTTAGTTTGTAATGATTTATTTATGCAATGAGCTGCATGATGAAGTGAAATTTTTGGTTATTAATAATACCTACATAATAATGTTAATCCCTTTGTACCATTAACTTAACAAGCGGTAATAATGATTTTTTATTTCAATGTTTGAATGAGGTTAAAATATCCTCAATGATAAGAAACTACAATTAATGTACATTATACTTTTTGAAGAAAACAGAATTATATATTTGAAGTCTAGATATATACGATTCAAGAATTCATAGGAGAGATTTACCACCGTGGCATAGAAGAGCTTAGAAATTATTTTCCAAACTTAAATGTATGTGCATCCAACTGACATGAATAGACTTCAGTGAGCAACCGTACATATGATATAATGCAAGCTAGCATCCCATACACTTTTAGTTGTAGATATTGAGAGGGAATATCACATAATATGTAGTTTAGTGTGCTTACACTTTGTGGATAATTGATGTCCGTGGAATGTCTCTTAAAATACTAGCATGTATCGTGACAATTCTACAATTTTCATAAAATGGTAAGGGGGATAGGTAGAGAGGTAGTTGAATAGCTCTGTGGGTATTCAGCTGTCTGACTGGATGCTTGAGTAGCTCTTTGCTCCCTCTCTCTCTCTCTCTCTCTCATTAAAAACAAGGAGAGAGGTAAAACAAAATATGAAAAATGGAGGGAAGCCTGTCGTTTTGATGGGTGGATAAGAGCCCTGGAGCTTCTTTCCATCACTGTCCTCTTATAATGCAAAAAGATACCCAGATATGCATCATTTGCATATTGGCATTTACATTGCACCAGGCACCAATTCCTAATACTCTATGTATTTTTGCCCTGGCAGAGAGAAGCCATGGGATAAGCTCCTTAAGCACTGCTGTGATTAACATCAAATCTCAGAGGATTTAAAGAACCTGATTAGCATGCAGATTACCTTCCTTTCTCAGCATTTGATGTACATTTCATTTTAAAAATATGAAATATAAGGGTTCAACAAAAACTGAATTCAGAGATATGTAACAGTATGAATAGTTTTTTTAAAAATTAAGTTCTTTTTGGAGGATGCTCATGTTCTGAGATGGTTAAAAAACTTTGCCAATATGTGGTTAATTTGTATGAGATGACATGAAGAAACGCATGGAGAAAAAAAAACATATGCCCGCATCTGACTTATTAAGGGTAATCCAGAAAAATTCCACAACTTCTAAAAGCATTTTCCAGGGGATATACTTTTGAATTGCCTACAGGTATATACACTTGTACATGTGCATGTATTTCATGAAACAGTCTATTTGCTATAAGGGTGTATTGCCTTTCACTTTAAGTGCTTTTTAAAGCATAGGTTCAATGGATATTTATGATCTCAGGACAATTACCACTGCCACCATTGCCAAATGTTTAGTTGGTATAAAATGAATTCTTATTCTCTTAAATTTATTCCTCATATTCTTTTTGTGAACATTTCCATCATCTGAAGCCTTCTTCCTACTACTACCCCCTTTCTCTCTCTCTCTCTGTTTGGCTTACTCATGCCACTGGGGGAACAAAACGTAAGAG
The DNA here is from genome assembly GCA_030265145.1 of Strongylocentrotus pallidus. NCBI lineage: Eukaryota > Metazoa > Echinodermata > Echinoidea > Camarodonta > Strongylocentrotidae > Strongylocentrotus > Strongylocentrotus pallidus. The sequence goes on along the minus strand of JARBES010000133.1, from coordinate 14,738 downwards.
CCTGGTCTAAAAAGGAGATCTATCTGTGAATATTTTAGGATTGACAAGTAGGCCCAGGGGTATTTATGCAACCACTCTGGTTGCTCTCATCCCAATCACCTCTAAGAAGGGAGGGAGGAGGGAGGGAGATCTTCTTCTGACTTTGCCTATGATGTTATCACAGCTGTGTACAGAAGAGGAGGACGGCATGCCACTATCAATTTCTCACTTCCTTGTATCCTCATCCCCTCAGTATATTTGTCTTCCTCCCATTTTCACCCTTTCAATTTCTTTTTTTCTCTCTGTCTTTCACTTTTCTTCCAATTACTCATTCCTCTCTCTTTCTTACTCCCTTCCTCATTTTTTCTTTCTTGGTTTATTTTTTATGACGTACTGATCAACACAATCCCCTACTTTCTGTTCTATTAACCAGTAGCAGTTCAGAGTTTCTGTCAGCTCTAAGTAAATCACTTTTTACTCCTAAAATTGAAACCAATTCCTACATATATGCTTATAAAATAAACCATTTTTGGATGTGATTTCTGCTCATGTACAATGAGTCATTCCTAGAATTCTGTATCAAACGATATCTACCAAAATGGCTGTAAAAGGAGACAGTGAAATGCTTTGGCTTAACCTGAAAAGATGTTTATTTATAAGATTTTTTACTCTTAATTTTGAATGTTTTATTTATGCAATCACACTCTTCTTTCATCTTTCACTTTTTTAGACTGGACAAACCAACCTAGAATCCTTGGATAGTGAGTAGAAAATATGTTTATGCATGTCTTTATGATTTAGTTTACTTCAATAAAGTCATGAGAAAAACAAAAAATAGGGAATTCGCAGAAAATTAAGTACAATTTTATATGAAACTCTTTACTAGTGGGGAATTGTCAATTTTATATATTAGGTCATAGTAGCGTTTCTATCTTTACAGACAGCCGAAAAAGTTGCAGATTTTCCCTCTTTGTTTGAATTACACTTATAAAAGTACTTATCAGTATAGATGATCAATATCATTGATATTGCCTCTTGTTAATCCGTGTTTAGACTAAGAACTAAAATAAAGTAGGGTTAATAATAATATTAATAAGATATATATAAAATTATATTGCTTAAGTTATAATGTTAAATTAGCAAACTATAGTTAAACTTTCATTGTATGTAAATCCATCTATTGTTGCACCCGGTGTATGTGAAGATACATAAACATGAAGAAACATGGAATAGAAATCAAGATATAACTATTGCAATTTTGGACAAAGTATTTTTCTTTGCTCTCCAACCACTTATGATATTAGTGGCCCAAATTGTAGACAAGACATTGAAACATTCTCTGCTGTATTGAAATAGAGAGAAAGTTAATTCTCAAGGTTTATTCTTTTCTATTTTCTTTGTTTCACTCTTATAGGTCCTGAGAAGACCACTCAAGTCACCATTCCTAAGGATGTAAGTTCTCAGCTTTACAACTACCAATTTCTTTATTGTTTGGTTTGATAAAAGCTGTAAGAAGTGAATGGCTCACTCTGAATCACTTCTGTGTCATTACATTCATGAGAACACTTAGTTTGAATCAACTTTTGACTAGGCATTTTTTTTCAGCTTACAAAACTATGAATTATTTTTCAACACACAGAAGAAAAAAAATGCATTCAAAAGATGTATCCTACATGATATAAATTAAGGGGTCATGCTATATACCTGGGCAAGTCCAAAGGGCCATGCTATCTACCTGTGCAAGTCCAAGGGGTCATGCTATCTACCTGGGCAAGTCCAAGGGGTCATGCTATCTACCTGTGCAAGTCAAAGGGGTCATGCTATCTACCTGTGCAAGTCCAAGGGGTCATGCTATCTACCTGGGCAAGTCCAAGGGGTCATGCTATCTACCTGGGCAAGTCCAAGGGGTCATGTTATCTACCTGTGCAAGTCCAAGGGGTCATGCCAACTACCTGTGCAAGTCCAAGGGGTCATGCTATCTACATGTGCAAGTCTAAGGGGTCATGCTATCTACCTGTGCAAGTCCAAGGGGTCATGCTATCTACCTGAGCAAGTCCAAGGGGTCATGCCATCTATCTGGGCAAGTCCAAGGGGTCATGCTATCTACCTGTGCAAGTCCAAAGGGTCATGCTTTCTACCTGGGCAAGTCCAAGGGGTCATGCTATCTACCTTGGCAAGACCAAGGGGTCATGCTATCTACCTGGGCAAGTCCAAGGGGTCATGCTATCTACATGTGCAAGTCAAGGATGTAAGATCCTTCAATATTCATAAGATAGTGTTAACAAGTAAAATAATATCCCTTTTAAAAAGTTTATTTGTTCTCTGATTAATGTAAATGCCAAGCCTCACCCTGGCGCACTACATTTTCATTTATCAGTCATTTGAAACTTGAAACATTTTTTAATTAAAATTCTAAAACTAAAATACTTTTTACTGTTACCTTTGATATAGAATGGTAAGGGTTATACTTTGAATAATGGAATTTATTTTCTTCTAAGTTGCTGATTATCAAATGTGACTACGTAATAGAGCAAAGATAGTTTCCTCTGTTTGTATTTACATATTATTGAGATTGAAGTACAGCAAAGTACTCAAGTGTGCTCATGTCACAGTGAAGAGAAGTCTCTATATATTTTGTGGACTGTTCCACTTTTCAAGTCTATTTTTGTTGTGTCCTCACTCTTTTTCCGTTAGCATTACCATGCATTAGTAACAAAGATGGAAGTATTCCTCTAAATCTAGCTGTTTTGTTGCCATTATTTCTCTATTTTGTAGCCTTCAAAGCAGGAAGTTATGTGAATGTTATTATTCAAAAGAAAAAGATAGCAACAAAAAAAAATATCCATAAGATGTCAAAAATTATGATATTTTCTGTAACAATTATCCATTTGTCTGTTCTACAGTGTGCTGGAGCCATCATTGGGGCTCGGGGATGCAGAATTCGTCAGATTAGAACCCAGAGTAGAGCCACTATAAAGATTGAAGACTCCAAGCCAGATTCCAATGAACGCATCATTTCTATCACAGGGACAGATGAACAAATAGGCTATGCCCAGTACTTGCTCCAAGAAAGGTATGTCAAACTTGGGGTGGTGCTCACGTACTCTCTCTGGTTTATAATTTCTTGGTGCCATTACCAAGCATGGGGACTTTAGAAAAAAAAATTACAAAATACATATGAGAATGCATACTTTCAACCTCCAAAATTGCTATGGCCATCCCAAATCACTCAATGGGATGCAACAAGACCATATTGGCAAAACGTAATTGTGACAAACAGTAAAGAAATGCTGCCAACAAGCCTGATGATATTTTCTAGGCTTGATCATTCCAAAAAAGTATGCAAAGCAAATATGAGCATTATGACTATATCGGTCATAGTGACACTTTTTCATTGACTCGCTTATGAAAGAGTTCCTTTTAAACAATTGCATTTATTTACTGATGGTTTTCATGTCACTTCACATGAATCTATCTTAGCTTATGTATTTAAATGAAAACAGACGAACAAACAAACAAAAATGTTTGATTTACAAATATGAAAATCACCTTGCTCTTGAGAAAGAGCTGAAAATAACAAAACAATCAGTAATAGAATGGACCACAAGATATCAGTTTTATGCAACCTTGAACAGTAAATTTTTGATGCTACAACTGTTCTGCCTTAATGAAGAGGAATTCAACAGATAAACAATGAAAAAATAAATGAAGACTACATTGAACTGCAGATAGGAAGAACTAGTAAGTCATAATGAGAGAGATATATATCTTGGAGTGGATATTCTTTGGACTCCACTATCATGAAGCACTGCAAAAAAAGTCACATACCTCTGGCCCTTTGGAAGACTAGTGATTTTGTTGTTGTGAATGTCAAAGAACTAACAAAAAATCACTGTCGGCCACTGGGGACAGAGGTCCATTCATCAGGATACTACCCAGGAGTGGCAGCTACCTCATCAATCCACATCTCAAAGATTCATTGATGTAAATCCCATCCTATACTCACTGAGCAATCATAGTCACTGCAAGTTCTCAAATGGTTGCATGATATGTAGTAACAGAGCTCAAAACTTGGCTTGGATGAGTTGATAGCAGTCAATGAATATATATGCACCTGAATTTCGTTTTTCTTTTTTTAAATGTAGCTTTAAAGAGGAACACGGTGGTATGAAAAATACATCCATAACCAATAGGATTTAAATTCTGGGGATACAATGTTAATGTGTGACTTGTTTGGAGCAGAGGTAGAAGAAGATATGCATTGTGATGATAACAGTCAACTTTATACACTGCACTTAAATAGTTTGGTACACTTGTAATCAGAACAGAATTGTAAGAATCACCCACATGTTATTTAATATTAGATTTGTGGTACTGCAACAATTTGGTAATGATTTGAAGAGTGGACATAGGTGTTCAAGTTGACATCAATTAACACAATTTAAAAGAATTTAAGGAGGCAATCGTGCATGAAAAAGGCCACCGACACCCCAAAATATGACACCCAGTGGATTGAGGAAGTAACTGGTATGGTCTATTGTGCCAGCATTTTTGCTCTTTCTGCATGCTATCAAAGTTGGACCATTGTTTATACTGATTAATATTAAAGAAGTACAGGCAGTAAGCATTAGTTTACTCATGCAGAAAACTATTGTTTTCATTAAGAAGCACATCACATTTATTCGTACACTGCAATGCCTTTTGTTGTCTTATTTTTCATGGGAAAAAGTGGGATTAAGATACTGATACCAGCTGGGGCTGCCAATTATTTTTATCCATTATTTTTCGTGCCCTTTTCTTTCTTTTTTTGTCCGGTCAGTTTATACACAGCTTTGAGGAATGTTTGGGTTGTTGTTCTGCTGAGAAACAAACTGTTTCTCAATCCTACTATTTGTCATCCAACAGAACGGCAAACCCAAACATTCCTCAAGGCTGTTTAAAAACTATTTGGAGAAAAATAAAAAGAGAAAGGGGTGCTAAAAAATCAGACCCAGGATCTGAATCCAATAGACCTGCTATGGGGGGGGGGGGGGGGGAGGAGTGTCTGAGAAAAATGCCTAATAAGTGAGCCTCAACTGTGGGACATTTTTTAGAAGGAATGGAAAGACATTTCATTTGACTACCTCCATAAGTTGATCAGCTGGATGCCCAAGGTGTACTCTGCTGTGGTTGCTGCCATGGGCATATCCTTTGATGAGAAGTTTTTATGATTCAAAACAAAGAAAAAATATTCTTTGAAAATAAATTCAGGTGAAATACCAAAATATACACCTCTACTCATTTATTTCCTTTTAAAGTAACAAATGCAAAGGATAAAAAATGAAATATAATTTCCCATTGAAAAAAATAAAAAAGCATAAAGCATTGTGGTGTTTCCAATTTGTTCATGAGCTTCCAAGATGAAAATACTAGTTTTCTGCATGAGTAATCTAATGCTTAAAGGGATAGTTGAGTTCTGTTGCAGAGGGCACTACACAAAATAATTTGTTTGTGAGATAATGAAAAACTGAGTGTCAAATTTGAAAGAACATAAAATTTAAATGACAAAATCATCTTTGTTTGATAAAAATCGGTTCAGAGACGGCTGTAATATCCATAAATATAACAATTTTGAATACTTGTGTACCACCGCAAATATTAAATAATTTGAAAAAAACGTTGAAAAAAACGAAATAGCGCCTTTTACGTCGTATTTCATCCAATGCCGATTTTGGCTTTTGTGTTGGCATTTTCGTGTTGATTATATTATGCACAACCAGCCCATGTGTTGTTATTTTTAATTAAATAATTAGTTAACGGTCACCATATTTTTTTTAAAGTGGAGCTGAATTGGTATGATCGTATTGGCTAAATTTCACACATTTTTGGGTCTAAAATTACCTTTATAGCACTTTTAGGTTCTAAAAGGGCACTAGAAATGTCATAGATAAGAATAAGAGCAATAACCATGCACTTTGAAGGCATTTGCGGTCTGAAAATAGAACTCAACTATCCCTTTAATGCCTATGAGTTTATAATTTGTATAAATTCATCCGTACAAACGCACAGGTTCAAAATGTAATAGCACGCCGAAAAAGCAAAAATGCTGGCACAGCAACTGACCAAACCAGTGACTTCCTCATTCAACTAGGTGTCTTATTTTGGGGGGTCGGTGGCCTTTTTTCATACAAGAATGCCTCTTTAAACACCTTTAAATTGTTAAACTGGTGTCAAATTGAACACTGGTGTCAGCTTGAACACTAAAGTCTACTCTTTAGTTTGATATAAATTGTTACAATATCACAAATGTGATAATAAATCAAATGTTCATTCATTCAATTGTTTATTCATTTCATTTTCATAACAAATACAGCAAAAGCATTAAAAAACATACAAGTATATGTACATACAAAGGCAGAGAATTTTCAGTTTATGCGATAACTTCAAATGAAATGTGGGTGATTGTTAACAATCAGATCTGATTGCAGGTGTACTCAAACTTTTGGAGGGAAGTACACATCCCTATTGTGGTTATATCATACTAGGTTTGTCTAAGCTACCTAATAACAGTCTCCAGATTTATATCAATGTCTATTGGATTGGATTTTCTCCTATAAAAGCAAATTTATTGCAGAAAATTAATATTATTTTGTAAATAATTCATTTTGAATCACATACACTGATTCATGATATGTTCATGTTTCTCTTTTTTCATCCTTTCATTGATTCTTTGCAGTGTGAGGAATTTCTCCGGTGCCAAATACTAGTTAGAGATACAAGGGGACATCTTCTAGCATCCTACTCAACTAGACAAATTTCAACCATCCTAAATATACCCTTGAAAAATTTGTGCCATGGAATGAACATTTTCTGTTCCTACTAATTTTTGTCTTTGTTATAGTTTCGAAGTCTATGTATGTTTATACACACTTCAAGCTCACTTAATGCCACACTAACATACTAAAAATATACCCTACTGTCGAAAATTTGTATAATTCTAACTGGTACTTTAATTTTAATCATTCGGCACAAATGAAAAGAAAATACTCATATAATTTGTATCCGTATCAATGCAAGTTTTCATTTTTTTTAAAAGGCAAATTAGAAGTAAATGTTTTACGATATAATCAAAACTATTTTTATGGAATTATGGTTAATAATGCATTCAGATTGTTTATTGTAGGGAAATATAAGGGAAAGATAAAAAACAAACCTGTAATACCAATGGCTAGATATGAGATAGCATGTTTGAAAAACAAGCTGTTAGTCTTTCGTTGCAAGGCGAAGGTAAATATTTTTCTTTCTGAAGACTGGAAAGCACAGCTTTAATGGAAATCAATGTTCTACAAATTTCATGGGCTCATTTTCCCCTTGATACAAATATTCCTACTTTGTGCATTTTATTGCTGCACCATATATTGAAATATCATGGTTGAATGTTGTAGAAATTTTAATTTGTGAGATTCTTAATTGAAGAGAGGTTGTACAAGGCCCTTATACCCACATCACACTAGAAAAGCGACCGTGGTGATCTATGAAAATGTTGTTTTGCATTGCACAATCTCCCTCCAACCCCAGTTTTGGCCCGTGAGGCGATTACACTACATAACTTTACTGCAATCTACCTGCGCTGAAGATGATTCTTGCCCTATCTTGAGACCGATGAGATGTATTGCTTTTGCAATAAAAACGATCATAATAGAGGCTCATATGCTTATCAATATCTCGCTACAGTTGTCCAGTGAGTAGGGTGAATGTAATAGCTTCATGCAGGGCTTCTGTGATGGTTTCAGGCTATGAGAATAAAGGAAGGAGCATGGTAGTGAACGGGCCTGAAAACACAGTTGATCTGAGACTCTTT
>JARBES010000132.1:28170758-28182986 GCA_030265145.1 Strongylocentrotus pallidus | reverse complement strand
TATCATGTGCGCTCTGTGTACGGTCTGTATGCGCACTGTATGCGCCCTGTATGCGCTCAGCGCGCTAGCAACACGCTGCATTTGGTGTCAGCTCGATGTAGCTTCGACAAAAGTTGGGCGCACGACAACGCACTGGCCAAAATTGCAAATTTCCCATGCGCTGGCCGTGCGTTTCCCATGCGTCCTCTCTGTGTGACCGGGCCTTAACATTTTATAGTGCGCGGTGCATTTTCAAGCTATAAATTCTACAACTTTGCACTGACTTCACTTAGGTTTAAGTCTTAGAGTGGCAAATGTGTTGTAATGTCTGGAAGGGGAAAACAACAATAATGCCATCCTCGGGCTTGAACCTATGATCTTTGCATCTCCCATCAAGTGTTTAGACTACTAAACCAAACTAAGACACCTACAAAAACAATAGACCACTTTAATTTCTGTCACCTTACTTTACAACTATCACAAGATGATGACGGAGTAGAATCTAAAAATCATGGATTATAAAATCTACCCTCTTGAGCTTCAGAGTTATCATAATTATATGACTAGTCAGACTGACGTTGCTATGTAATAATTAAATGTCTCGTATATAATGTCGCATATGCATTTTCTTTAAAAATCTGAAAGTTAATATTTCTTTATACCCGAGAGCTTTCCATGTAGATTATTTTTAACTGTTCTGTTTCTTTCTCTCTTCCTCTCCCCCCCCCCCTCCTCTCTCTCTCTCTTTCTCTCCCTCTCTCTCTCTCTCTCTCTCTCTTTCTCTCTCTTTCTTTAGCCCCCTGGTACAGGCAAGTCCTTCATAGCTAAAGCTTTCGCTACGGAAGCCAAATCCACCTTCTTACCTGTCTTTTCCTCAGATCTCATGCCAGAGTGGCTTGATGAAAGTGAAAAGTAAGTCATTGTCTTACTATCTTATCTATCCAACAACAAGACATTTTCCATAGTGGGATATTTTAGTTTAACAACTTTTATATACAGCAAAACATTGCTTTAATGGAGCTAGCTACCTTCTCTGCATTTTCGTTTCTTTGTTTGTTTGTTCAGAGAAAGTTTAATGAATGTTTGTAGAGGAGATGACACAATTTGGCATTAATTACAAATGCTACTTTGTTGCCCACTGTCAGTGACATATCCGTCTCTGAGGCTCCAAAATAAACCCAATGTTGTTCAATATTTTGTTATGATTTGGAATATTTTAATCACCTGTTGATGTCCCGTTACGCTACCTCATTCGTCCTTATTACATCATGTAAGAAACCAACTTGATCCAAAATTGCTTTATGTAAGGGGAATGATGAGACTCAAATGGTTATTGATATTTTATGGTTCATATATATGTGGATACCCAGTATGATGCGAAAGTCAATGTGGTTTGTTACAGTTTGAGCATCTGTCAAATGTCACATTGCTCCCTAGGAAGTAGATGGTGTGCATATATTGTTTGCTAGCAAGGCTGTTTCCGATGATAGGGGTAATATGAAATCTTTTAGAGACATTATGGATGTATTCAGTACTTTGTAAATCTGAAATATTTATTAGTAATTAATACCCTGTCTATTCCTTATGTACCATGATTTCAACAGTTGATCAACAATGAATATCTTAACTTCTTTATAATATATTAACATTTTTCAATTTCTCTTTGATTCAACAACGTATAATTTGAGCTTAATCATTCGTTGTTGAATCAAACCAAAGTCAAAGTTTACTTACACTAACATGAAAGTCTAATGTGCATTTTCTGTCCCCTGCCAGAATGGTCAAGAAATTGTTTGATCGAGCTCGGGTAAAAAAACCAGCCATCATATTCATCGATGAAATAGACTCCCTTTGTAGTTCAAGAAGTGGCAATGAAATTGAGTCCGCTAGGCGAGTCAAGAAAGAGTTCCTTGCACAGATGCAAGGTAAGACTTACTTCCAATGAAACAGATGCAGTATACATCTATATTTCAAGGTTGCTTCCATAATAGAAATGTTATACCCCGTCTAAAAATGAAACCAGTTACTTGTAATTTAAATCAATAATTCTTAATCTTAGAACATCAATCTTGATAATGACTTTCGAAATGTTAATAGCACTTAAGTAATTCAGCAGGTTATTGCCCAATTTGAAAGCTAGAAAATACGTAATACATAAATTATGTAACCCCTTCACTACAATCAGGGCTGAACGTCTGTGATCATAAAAGAACTTTTATGATCGATTTTTTTTTTTTTTTTTTTTTTTTTAACTTTTACAAGTAAGACCTCAAATTTACTCTTTATTTTTGTCATTATTATCTGTGGCTTCAATGACCATTCAGAACAGTGTCATTATGCGGCAAGATATGCTGCCTTCAGCATGGAAGAGAGTTATTTGCCATTCTTAAGTGGTATTTCTAAGTCGGATCGCTCTGTATTCACACCATGTTCATGCAAATGGACCTTTATCAGTTATTATTTCCAACTTTGATTGCACATTGCAGTTAACAATCATCATCTTAGGACTAAATGCAACCCTGTAAATATTTTCAAGTGCTTTCAATGTTGGTTGATTTTTGTTTTCTTCATCATCTTCATTTATTAAAGTTAGCATTTTCCCTTTTACATGATGTTACTGGCTTTCTGGTCATGCTAACACTCCCTCTCTCCACTTCTACGTGTCTCAAGCATCCTTTTCATTTAGACCAAACTTACTGCTTTCTTTCTTCACAATATCTTTTCACAGGTTCATCATTTTCCCTTCTCTACACATGACCCATCCATCTCAATACACTTCTCTTTACTGCTTCCACCACAGTTCCTTCCAGATCCGACCTTTCCATGACCTCACTTTTGTTCGCTTGAGTAATTTATTAGTTTATTTTCATGTTTATTTGTTTGTTGATTTGGTTGTTTTTGTTGACAGATGTTGAAGTAGACAATTCTCAGATCCTGGTTTTAGGAGCTACCAATATCCCTTGGGCTCTAGATGCTGATATCAGGACAAGGTTTGTATGCAATTCCGTATTTACATATTGTCAACTTTAATATGCACATAATATGTTTGTTTTTACAGTGCCATGCTGTATTGAGTGAAAAATAACAACTTCAAGATTTTTTTAGGATAGACTTTCAGCCTTTTCACACAGGGGTAAAATTCATCGTATCTGATTAGTTTAAAGCTGTTTAATTAAACAGCTTTAAAGAAAAATTTCCCTGTGTGAACGTCGTTTATATACGATGTTCGGACAGATACGAAGTCGCGTACCATAAGCCGATCAAAGCAGGCTGCAGATACGAAGCCCCTATCTAGAGAGCAAGACGTTTTGTATGTGAACTGCTCTTTAAACGCTCAGTAGGGCCATTGCGCATTTACGAGCAGTGAGGCGTTGCTCGTAAATGTGAAATGGCCCTACTGAATCTGGAACAACCGCACCGAAAATTGTCTGTGTGTGAATAATGTTGTATCTAAAGCTGATTAATTTAAGGCTCTTTAAACTAATCAGCTTTAAAAAATGTTACACCTGTGTGAAAAGGGGGTATGGTCATCATTAACTGAAAATATTTTAGACACCTAAATAATAAGATGTCATCGCAAATAATCAGCATATGTTTTAAAGAATTGCGAAAATATAGGCTCAGACAATGTATGAAAAAGAACCAAGTGTTGCAGATTGAAGAGTGCTATGGCTAGTATCATCAGCAGAATAAAACAATACATTATGGTATTATGAAAGGCTATATAACTTCTTTGAATTCTATTTTATCCTGTCACTACAAAACTAAGAAATTGCAAATATGACACAAGTTTGTTTTTTAAGCCCTTTTGGAGTTGTGACAAGCATAAAACACATCTTTTGGCAGTCCTTTCCATTTACAGATAAATAGAACATTGATATTTGTTTTTATTACCAAACAGGGCCTCATGGAAGATTACCAAATTGGTGATATGTGCCACCCTGTATAAATATCAGAAATAAATAAATAAAATAAATAATAATGACTTTTCTTTTCTTCTTTTTTTCTATTGATGTACGAAATAGTCGCAACGAAAAGACTGCTCCGGTTTTATACGTGTTAATGATTGACAAGTTCGTGCAACTAAGGACTTGCGCGTCTTCACTCAACTCTATGTTATAAGATACAGAAATGTGAAGCGTATTACACTTTACTTCGTCATTTTAAGAAAAAACGACATGGTTTTGCCGCGTCATACCATATCCAGATTTTTGGCAGTAGTCGCAAATATGTTCTTGGTGCTCCATTATTATTACTCTGGCTTTAGAACAGCTGCTATAAATACAGTGCGGTTGTTCGTTTTTTTATTTATTTTTATTAAGTGTTGGCGTCACCTGTGTCTGGGAGGCGAAAATCTAACTGAATCACTGTAACCCTCGGGTCTCTCCTCCCGGTATAACTGATTGGGGTTTTTCAGGTGGACCACTAAACCGTGGTTTTCCCCTACTTGTATACAAATAGTGGAGTGGGTTCTTAACGTGCAGAGGTTGTGACTCTCCTCTATACAGGGCCTCCATTGAACGTCCTACGAGGGACGGAGTGTTTTAAATAATTACCAACTGAGCCAACTCGCCCCAAGTATTTAAAGGAGCAACTTGTTACCACGTACCCATTTACTGCACCTGGGTTAGTGGTTAGGAGAGTGTCTAGCTAAATTGGTGTGGTAATGACTGGAGCCCCAAACCTTGTGATCCATAGTTCAGTGCCTTTCCCACTAGACCATAGCACTTATGTGGGCATCATATTGTTACCATGTATATTCTGTGATAATATTTGTCTAGGTTTGAGAAGAGGATATACATATCTCTACCAGAAATCCAAGCTAGAATCACATTGCTCAAGCTTCACATCGGTGAGACAAAGACAACCGTTAGAGATTATGAATACAGAGAACTTGGTGAGAGGACTAAGGGCTACTCAGGAGCAGATATCAGTGTCGTTGTACGAGATGCTCTCATGATGCCCTTTGGGAAACTCCAGAGTGCTAGACATTTCAAAGAGGTTAGTTCTGCTACTTACTAAATGCATGGTAGCAAGCTTTCTCTTGATTCCTTGTTCTTCTTATCGGCATCCCTCTCCAAATTCAAATTCAGGTTCAGATTTTGTTTATTGATTTTAAGTTTTAAGACAATACCCCTCCTAATTTGTTCTACTTCCTTCCCAACAATCTCAAGTAGTCCTCCATTGGACAAAACCAAAACAATACTTCTCACTCATTCTCTCTTTACTTTCTATCCTCTTTCAAACTCAACAGTCCTTTTTAGGACTAACGACATGGTGAAACCGCAAACCTAATAGATTTCATACACACCGCTATGCAAAACTTGAAGTGTACCGATCATCAGAACATGTTTTGCACTTGATGTAAGGGGTTCCATGTGGCTATACTGTATTCAAACTATAAGCTTCAAGTATTACTTGTACAGAGAGATATTGCAATGTAAAGACAGTGAAGAACAGTAAAACGTTTTGTTGAGTGAATGTGAATGCACGTGTAGACCAGAATAATGCTCGCTTGGAACCCAAGTCTGTCTTGAGTTCTGGGCAAGCCCTATACGCAGGGATTAATGTTATCCTGTATTTTCTTCATACCCCTTAACCGTTTACCTATAGAATTCCAGGTATAGGTTTTTTAGGTTGATTTTATACATTCTAGCTATACACAAAACTTTTTTTCAGTTGATTGGTACGCACTAACCTTGAAGGATGATTTTTGTTTGCTCCTAGGTATCTGGTCCTTCTCCTGAGAACCCTGATGTGATTGCACATGATCTTCTGGAACCTTGTTCTCCTGGATCCCCAGGAGCTATGGAAACTACATGCATGAAAATTACCAATGGAAAGAAACTCTTTCAACCACCCATCACATATGTGAGTTGAACAGTTTGTTGACGTGTACCCATTTATTCAACCCTCCCTATTCTCCCCGGGAAAAAAAAGCTCTTGGTGAGTATTTTAATTCAAGTGAACTTGAAGTAGAATATTTGTTATAGCTTCTGAAAGAGCTTCATCAGGATGATTGTAATAATGGTTTTAAAGTTCTTGTGACGGAAAATTTGCGGCTCACTTCAGTATACCAATTAGCGTCTGAGAAAAATGTCTGAACTCTAGACATCGAAACTGTTACAGGTGATTATTTTCTTTTTAGATGTGATACAAGGACTTTCAAACCATATTTCTAATATATTTCAAGGGGACCAATACCCCCTAAATTATTTTGTACCAATTCGACTAAACAAAATTCACCCCCCCCCCCCCTACCGTGCCTTTTAGTTGTTTAACAATAAAAAGAGCATAATGTTAACATGGTTTTATATGGCCACCATAGAAATTTATTCGGAGGTAACTTCTCTCACCCTTTCCCATTCGCCCCATGTAATTTTATGAAAGCAAAAAAGAAGAGAAACAGAAAGGCAAAAGTTTGAAATAAATCAGACAAATAGCAAGAAAGTTATGAATGTTTTTATTGTAAGATCACTAAGTCTATGCGAATCTCAAATTGGCAGTTTGGTCGGTGGATCGTGACGTGATTGCGGATAACTGTTCTCCTGTCTGTCGTGTACGAAAGTATATTTAATGTTTATTTTGGGGCACTACTAAAAATATATGATGGATAGAATATAGGGCCTCTGAAGAAAACAGACCTTCCTGAGTCATATATACATTTTTTTTTAATTGAAATTGTAGTCATTTGGTGTATTGGAACAAATGGCAAAAATGTCCGCCTCTAGATTCGCAGAGACATTACCGATTAAGACAATTCGACGAGCCCATACCTATAGTGATTTTCAACTTCCCAAAATTCTGAAATTTTTCAATTTTTGTCTGATTTCATTCAAACTTCACCAGTCTGCTTTTCTGATATTTCTGCTTTCTTCTAGCGTAGTTTGCTATCAAGGTTGGATTTCCCTTTGTAGTTTCTATTTTTACATCTTTGTCAAAAAATATGTAATGTATAGTACTCTTCTTGTTTCTTTTCTAATTACAGGAAGAACTAATGGAAGCTATTAAGAACACAAAGCCATTTGACAATGATGAAGACTTGTTAAAACAGGTCAAATTCAATGAAGACTTTGGCCAAGAGGGCTAAAGGTTCTGGATGAATCATTGGATTGTTTCGTGTGTGTATCCAAGTGAATGGTGAGGGACAGCATCAACAAAGTTGAATGATATTCCTTGAATCTCTGATAATGACAATTCTTTAGAGTGGGTAGTCACAAGGCAAAGAAATTACATATACCCATATATTAAATGTCATGTACAGTTTTGGTAAGCCCTCTAAAACTTTTCTTCTCATTTCTCTGATTTTACATGATATAAGAGAATACTAGCAATACTAAGCTGCTGTGAGTTAGTTTTTTTCCTCAAGTGAAATATTAAACAAATGAGAGGTAGAAAATAATTCAGATTTCATCATGGGGTGTAAATTATAACAACGGTAACATGCACTACACATGTAAAACCTAAGAGGACTGTGTGAATACACTACAATCTCTATGCCCATGCTGGCTGTAAGTGAAAAGAGCCATCAGGGTGGAAGGGTCCTGGTATAGGGGAAGTGTTTAGCCGTTATCTAACATTCCTTGTAGATATTTACTCTGCTATTCACTAGATATCATGTATGGAATACCAAATAATCTCAACATGTATGTTTTGATACAAGGAGAACAAGATGATATTATATTTTATATGATTCTTTCCGATTTCCATTTTGCAACCAAAACTGTACATGAGCTTTAGATGATATCAATAAATGAAAAATGTGAGTTTCACATTGTACTCATACTCGCCATTATTTGTCTCCAAAGATCTTTCCAACATGAAAGATGTTAAGATGTTCTGTATGGGTCATGATAAGTCGATGTATACTCCACGCCAAATGATTAATATTTAATACTTAATACAGTCATGTACTAATACTTTCTTCATAGTTCAACGCATAACATAAAACTCCTACTTGACCAAGCAGCATTAGTATGATATCATTTTATTGAGTACTTTTTGTTAATCCTTTTTTAATTTACATTCATGAAAATTGGCATGAGAAAAAAACATTTTTTTATTTCCTACATTGTTAGTACTGTTTATGTACAAAATTGTCCTTTGATACATGTAGTAATTTTAGGTCGCCAAAAGTCAGACCATAGTACGGTGTATTTAAAATTCAAATTTATGGCGGCACAAAAAAAGGGCGAAGACATTAGGAAACTGAATAACTCACTTTTGCAAGATGATGTTTATCAGAAATATTTAATTTCTCTTATTAATGACTTAGAAGAAAATACTATTAAATAATATAATATATCGGTTGTGTGGGACATTTTAAAACAGAAAATAAGACAAAAGTAATTATTGTATTAATAAGGGAAGATTAAGAAAAGACTTACAGTTTTTCTTACTAGACAGGTTAAATCATTTATCAAGTCTTGATATATTAAATGAAGATCAAGATAATGAATTGTCTCATGTTAAAAGACAATCGTCCAAATGTTATGAATATGAAATACGTGGAGCACAAATAAGGTCCAAAATCAAATGATTTGAAGACGGTAAGCGAAATAATAAATATTCTTTAGGCTTAGAAAACAGAAACTTTAAGCTAAAGAATATGTAAAAAGAAAATGTTGATGAAATTATAAACAGAAATATGAAAGATATAATTGTAGGTGAAGCTGAATATTTTTCTCGTTTGTATTCGGCTAGAGGAAATAGAATGAAGTGAATGATTATCTTAAAAACATTAAAGTTGATAATGTATTTAATGGAAAACAAAAGAGATACTGTGATTCGGAAAGTAATGAAGCCTTAATTGTGACTAAATAAGGAAAAGGTCTAGTGTCAGATGGTTTAACTTTTGAGTTTTACAACAAAAGAATGAATAATTTGAAAAAAACATTATTTTAAAGTTATTCAAAAGATCATTGTTAGAAGGAGATTTACCAATTTCACAAACTAGAGCTGTCATAACCCTTGTACATAAACAAAAAAAGGTGACAAAGAAAATCTTTCAAATTGGAGGCCGATAAGTCTCCTAAATACTAATCATAAAATATTAGCATCTGGCTATTTAAGCAGGAGATTCAGATCAAATCTTAAAGGACGTTTATTTGAAACAATATTCGTTTGGTCGATAATATAGTATATCTGTAAAGTGCTTAGAGACATTTGTATTAAGCGCTATATAAAAGCGGAATATTTATAATTATTATTATTATTATTATTATGTAATGTGTTATTTTGAAGGAAAAAAGAATTCTGGAACTGTTTTCTTTTTCGGATCTAGAAAAAGTTTTCGATCAAATAAGTTGGAATTTTCTTTATAAAAGTTAAGAAAAATTTAATTTGGGTAGTATATTTATTTGATACATTAAAACTCTTGACACAAATTTTCAAAGATGTATTGTAAATATGATTGACAATCACTATTTTTTCTCTGCAAAGAGGTCTCTGGCAAGGTTGCCCATTTGTTCTTTCTATCGTTTTTAGTTGTCATCGAAATATTAGCAATTAGTATTAGATCAGATGAAGCTATTCAAGATTACCGGAATAAGGAAGTATGCCTGGTACTCAAGTGAAAATTAGCTTGTTAGCAGATGACACAACAATTTTTGTTGCAAACGAAATTTCTTTGAAAAATGCCGTGCGTAAATTAACAACTTTGGGTCTTGTAGCAGGACCTAATTTAAATATATTAAAATCTAAAGGTTTTCATTTTGTGTGAATTAATGTAGAACAATATCGAGAAATCACATGGTCTAATCAGTTTGTAAAAATGGGAAGATAATTTGAAATTAATTCTAGATCTTTTAATTCAAAGGCAAGACCGTTTTGTTAAAGCGTTAAACACAAGGTTGAGTTCTGGGAAGAGGTGAAAAATAATGTGGGAGCTTTATCATTGTCATAATGCAAGTGTGGAAGAACATCAGATAAAAAAAATGTTCCCTCAAAAGCATGGTTCATCATATGCCTTAATATTCTAAATATTGCATGTAACAGCATAAAAATTCGGGACGGATTTTTTATGCCACATGTTCGTGTAGTCCCATATACTTCTTTCTGTGTACAGTGCTTGGATCTTTACCAAGGCTGGGCCAAATTTCTTATCATTTTGATGATTCCAGAACCTTGCAGAATACACCAATAATTACATGCTAGATGATCTACCTTTTCTGATCGATTCCACACCGTTTCTTTCACAATGTAATCGCATGACCAGAACTCAACTTTATCTTTAAAGACAACTTTAGATCCAAATACCCGAACATTCCGATTTAAATTCATTCACCGGAGAATTGCTACCAACGAATTTCTGTTTTGTATTGGTATAAGACCTCACCAAAATGTAATCAATGCCAGAAGGATAACCAGAATGTAATGCATATGTTTTTCTCTGGCATAATTGTACATGTGAATAAATTTTGGACCGATGTTTACAAGCGGTTATATGAGTTTAAATCAATTATTTTACCACTTTCTTAACTAGATATCTGTTTTGGCGTACAACCAGGAAAAACTTTTTTAACGCAGTGATATCTTGATGGTAAATACTTTATTCATAAAAACAAATATTTTGATAAAATGTTGATTTTTCAGTCAGTTTCAGGCAGATATGCTTTACCTTGAGAAAATTGAACAAATTGTTGCTTTACGTAAAGGGAAACTTCATGTTCATCTTCAAAAATGGAAACCCATAGTATAGTTTAAAAGACTGTATACTTATTTCCATTTGCCTTCATCCATTTTTGCTCACATTTATGATTCTGACTTATGTACTATTATAATATGGAAGTTATTAATGTTTAAAACACCTTTGAATGTATTTTTGTTATTGTTGAAATGAAGAAGCAATACAAGTTTAAAATATTTTTAAAAAATTATTGGGAATATTTTTTTGAAAAAAAAGGTAATCCTGGGCGAATATATGAAAAAATGAATTTGACATACGTCAAGGAAACACGATTAAAACAGTTTAATTTAAAATTACTCTATGAGTTATTGGCATGCAAAGAATATCTATATCGTTCTAAAAAAACCTGATCATGACTATTGTGTGAAGTGCAAATTCACAGAAAATTACTATCATTTAATTTATGATTGTGATTACTCAACATATTTTGGAATAAGGTCTTAATTTTACTCATAAAAACAGAAATATTGTTTAATAATGAAAAAATTGATTACAGTGACATAATTGTAGGCAAGCAATGTGATTATCGAAATATGTAGTTTTAAACAATATATTAATTATTAACTTAGCTTCTTCAAACAAAAATTATTATGGAGGGCAAATGTATAACTCTGGCAAAAAATGTTAATTATGTTTTTAAAAAACGTATAATTAATTGTGTGATACTGTAAAAGAACAATTCATGTGTTTTTCTTTCTAATCAATATCATGATGCATAATAAATGAGACCAATTATCATTACTGAACTTTAATTATTAAAAATTGCTTTATTCCGTCAGTCATGTAAATATTGTCAAATCTCAATATTGCTCTGATTTTACACTGTTGGTCATAAAGTTGGAATATTTTTTTTCAAACCCGGTACATTTTCCATGATTTTTCACGCTTCATTATTCAGTATAAACTATGCCATTTTTTTACAATTGTACAATATGTCTTCACTACCTCAGGTGCAATGAATAGTCGTATAATATTACATTCCGTGAGCCTTTTGTTTGAAGCTATAAGAGGCATCGCGCTTCGATATTTTGTCCATTTCCCTCTCATAGGCTAATGTGCAACAAGTTCAGAGTTGGCTGTATCATTTTGAACTAATGAAGTACAGAGATTCTCTAAGCTATGCCTCGTCCAACGCCTTTGGCTATACACCGAGGAGTGTTTACGCTCCAACAGGAAAGGCACAAACAGTCGATATTACTGGTTTCCTTGGGATATTACAGAACACGGTGTCTAAAATCCTCAAACTTCATCGGGAGGAGAGTAATTTGAGGACACGGCAATCTCCAGGACGACCACGATTGACCAGCGCACGAGATGATCTCCGTTTGGTTAATTTTTGCCGTCAGAACAGGGAAATCCCAACAAGTCGTCTTCGTCTACACCATGGAATCAACGTATCCCGCCCAACTGTCAATCGGAGACCGCTTCAACATGGTTATCGAATGACCAAGTGTCCACGCCAGGCGCGGATCCAGGATTTCTTAGGAGAGGGGGCCCAACTTTTTTTTTTTTTGGCTTCCGAAAATTTGAAAATCGTGCCGGCCGAAAAGTCACTCGGGGGG
>JARBES010000132.1:27860651-27873392 GCA_030265145.1 Strongylocentrotus pallidus | reverse complement strand
GAGCTAGTGAAGGGAAGACTGTTGAGGTTCCATACAAGGGAGATGTAAACTGCACTATCTTGGATATCTTGGGAGGTTTGCGCTCTGCTTGTACATACGTTGGAGCTAGTAAGCTGAAGGAACTCAGTCGTCGTACAACGTTTATCCGAGTCACACAACAAACCAATGATATATTTGGGCATTCCTAAGAAAGGTGGATGGACACAATAGCTCCATGCTCATCAATTTCTCTACAGTGAGAAATCCATGTATGTGTAGACTGTAGGGTACACATTATCAACCCTTATGCCTCAGTCACACCTTTGCATATTTGGCTCGCGTATTGCTGCATATTTATGGCAACCCGTTTTAACATTTATTCCTATTTCTTGATATCAAGAAATGATTTTCTGTTGTAAAGCAATGGTAATTCTTGACATCAAGAATTGGACTCTTGACATCAAGAATTGGACTCTTGATATCAAGAATTTGATTTCTTGATATCAAGAAATAGGAATAAATGTTAAAACGGCTTGCCATAAAAATGCAGCAATACGCGAGTCAAATACGCAAAGGTGTGACTGAGGCATTAAGGCTTGCTCAGATATGGTGCGGTAAACTGCTGCAGAAAACAGCCACGTTTTTTCAAACATGTAAAATAAACGGTAACTGCGCATCTTCACTGAGTTCTGTGTTACAAGATATACAAATGTGAAGTGACGTATTACGCTTAATTGCATCATTAAAATAATGCTGTGGTTTTGCTGCATCATATCTTAACCAGCCTAAAATTTCTTGACTTGTAAGAGTACATATGTATCCACATGCATTCAACTAAACATTTTGGTTCATATCCACTTATTGCCATAAACTGAAGTAAAAAATTAAAGACTATTTTAATGCATTATTGCCAATGTATGAAAAGTATATAGTCCGAAATTCAGAATGCAAACTGGTTCTCTCGTCAGAGAGGTTATACAGTACTAGTGCAGCAAAAATGTTGTCCTGTTTACCACAATTATTTTAAGTTTCCTGACTTTCTCCAATTTCAGTTACTAATGTAGTACATTATTCTTTCTCTGGTGTAATAGTACTAATCCATACTTGTGTCACTAGTTTAACTTGGTATTCAGGTATTCAGATTTAAAATGCATGTAGAATTTAAGAACTTTTAATTCTTTTACTAACGGTACTAATATTTAATAAGACAAACATGTATGGGTACTCCATAGTCTGAGAAAAGTATCGATAGAGAAATGCGTATTTGTAAGAAACTGCTTGAGGATATCTTATAAGACAAACTGACTGTATTCATTCCTATACTGTTGTGTGTGTCGTGTCCATCATTATCTGTTATTCACAAGAATGAACCATCTTTTGTTATTATGTAAAGCTATACATTAGTGATGATGTGCTCCTGTACAGTTAAGTACAAAGACAAATTGTGGGGGGGGGGGGCATGTACTACATCCCAGTTAGTGTCAAGCTCTGAATATAATCTGTGCGTTCAGGTGACTTATATTGGAGGGTCCTTTCCACTTTCTTTAAAAAATTCAATTTAAAATACAGTAATATTGTATTTGTAATACACAAGTACTAGACACACATATTTATATACCATAATGGATATATTTTAGGACAATTTTTTTTGACAAACTCTTTCTTAGATACCCTCCCTGGGACTGGGTATCTTCCATTTGTTTCAATGAGGTTGGGTTTTACAAAAATAATCTTCAGTATGTTTAAAGTCCTATTTCAGAGACACAGCCAGGCTGCATTTTGTTATCCATTTTTTTTAGGAGTTTGTGATGATGACTTCCATTCAAAATTGAATGATCATAACTCATAGACAGGGCTCGACACTAACACATGGTTAATCAAAATCCAAGTCTGGACCCCAAACATTTTGAAATACTTTGATATAAGGCTGATGCATACACGCTACAAAAAGTTGAATATGGTTCCCTTTAAAAAAAGAAGTTAGTGTGGGAGCCCTGCCGTAGACAAGTTTGTATGCCTTGATGAAAAAATAAGCAGCTGTGAGCGGTACTTGTAAAATGTAACCATTTGTATTTTAGTCATTACATAAAAGCTTGGTTGTATGATGAGCATGTCCTAGTTATAAGTGATAGCTGTGTTTTCATGTGAATGAGAAATAAGTATCATGAATTTTGTTGTTCATATATATTTTAATTGATTTGGATGTGATATATATACTGCGCCAGTAAATGATAGTACTGGATTGAGAAATGATTGATACAAGATTAATGTCATCCCAGTACATGTACTGTATGTAAACAAAAAATCCTCCATTTTTGTTGAAAAATGTAGTACATTCAAGAAAGTGTTTACATTTCCCTGGTACAGTGTATTAGTTTTATTTGCATATTTCCTCCCCTCCATATTTGGTTAGACTTTGGAACCCTATTTAACTGTACTTTGATTTTCATATTTCTTTTGGGAAGTTTGCCTTTTACCTTCTATTTATCATATTTATTTTATTTAATTACTTCATTTTTATTATTATATATTTTTATTTCATTTTTTATTATTTTTTAGGGGGAGGGGCTTCTTTGTTGTTCCACGTTTGAATTTTTTACCACAGTTCTTAGCATAGTTTTTAATGTGATTTTAGATTGATTTTTTTTTCTTCACATAGATTAGAGTGTTTATTTTTGACTGTGGTTGTATTTGCAGTCAAAAAATGCAGGCTTTTAATTTTGATTCTCTTATTGATATTGATTTAAACTTCAAATGAAGAAGAAGAAAATCAGTTGATGGGCAGCTGATGTGATTTTAGCTTGTAAGTATAGATACAAAGATTATTTTTGAGCTTTGTAGAAATATATTGGGCATTGTGTGATGAAGGTTCAGAGTTTTTATACATTTTTTTTTTCTGATTCAATATCTCTTTCAATATAAATACTTCCAGTTGCCTGGAAAACTAACAGTTTGATATATTTTTGCAAATCTAAATATGGCTTAATATTTAGTATAATTGCTGAAGTGGCATTGCCTATTCTCTGTTTCTGTGTAACAAAGCAAGTATTCGTTATTATATTATTCTTTGTGGTTTGAAAAATGTTTTCACCCCAATACAATGAAATTATTGTATACATTATACATTTTTGTTTGCTTACTTTATACCACTATCCCACCAGTGTTGTGCTGTGATGACAGTGAATAATAAAAATGGAAATGTAGTGAAATATTTCTTAGTCATTGAGTGACAATCATTTTGTGTTAGAGTTTTTGTGTACTCTCTCTCTCTCTCTCTCTCTCTTTCTCTCTCTCTCTCTCTTTCTCTCTTTCTCTTTCTCTCTTTCTCTCTTTCTCTTTCTCTTTCACACCTGTATTTTAGTAAGTTTTGTATACAAATTTGTTTATCCTGTTAGTAGTACTTAACACAATGAAAACTTACTATCTTTGTTGTGTTGCAGATACTACATCCTTCAGGGAATTCCCCCTTACTGCTATAATACTAGTATGATTCAGCCTGTTTGCTTTTGTTTGTAATTTCTAATAAACATATAAAATGTTATTAGGCATGAAACTTAAGTTATATCTCAGAATATTATCTTAGAATATATTTCACAATTCTAAAAACTGTTGCCAATCCAGTGTTTATCTTAAAATTCAAACAGCCGTCGTGTAATCACATTCTCATTAAAAATGGTTGTGAGCACATACATGTTTCCCTGTACTGCACCATCAAAGTTCAACCTTTATAGCAAGTTTCTTTGAAGGAAAACAAAAGAAAGTGGGTGAAATTTTGAACAAAATTGCATAAGTTTTGTTGTTTAAAGATTAATTTTTATTGTTAAAATCACAAACCATGGAATTTTCAAACTGGCAATACATTTGTTGTAATTTGTAGGTTAACATTACTTTGTGTTTTATTTTTGTTAAGCGCTATATAAATGTAATATATTATTATTATTATTATTTGGACTCTGTGGTGTTGCATTCCATTTTTGGTAACTCGGGACAGGGAGCATAATCCCATTATTTCTGGAGGATTTT
This sequence comes from Strongylocentrotus pallidus, assembly GCA_030265145.1. NCBI lineage: Eukaryota > Metazoa > Echinodermata > Echinoidea > Camarodonta > Strongylocentrotidae > Strongylocentrotus > Strongylocentrotus pallidus. Next base: position 27,869,390 of record JARBES010000132.1, on the reverse strand, counting down.
TGACAAAATATGCCACAAATAGTACAGGCTTGAGGGAAAAGCTGCTTGGGAAATAGATGGAAAGTCATGCTGTATATTGATTGTGTAGAAGAAATGGGGCAGCTGTTCATACCGGCACTTATTTTTCAGTCAAATGACCAATGTACCAGTTTTTAGTGATCTCATCTTTAACTAATTATATCCTTATCATTTTGTATCATAGTAGCTCCTTTCATTTTACTTTTTCACTCAATTCAACTACTATAGGGTATGATTTTTTTTAATTTTCTGTATTGATCATGGAGATAAAAAAACAAGCAAATAACAGCAAAATCGAAATAGAAGGAGAGAAGAAGAAAAAAAGATAAATACTCAAATTTGACCTAGTATCCACTCCAAGAAAGAAGAAAAAAGACAAACAAACAAAGCTAACGGAAAACCAGAAAATGAATGTCGTCTGCTAGCTGCAGTAAGTTGACCTGTGAAAAATTGTTCGCTGCTACCGTATACCAGCTGCATACATGTGTACCGGTATATTAAAAACCATAACACACAGAGCATCAGCAAAATTATTATGAAACAGTTTACAGACTACTGAGGGCCTAGCATTTATATCCGACAGAAATTGCTAGCAAAAGCATAGACAAATTACTGAAAATGACGACCTTACAGGGGTTTAGATTTGCTCGGAACTTGTTAGGTAAGTTTTCTTTATATATATGTTAAGAAAAATGTATTCAATTTACTTGAAATAAAACGTTTGGGCCTTGTACACGTTCTGGTCAGGAGCTGGACTCCTGGAGGTCTTACGAAGCCTCGTTCACTTGCACCCCGGAACTTTCGGTCGAAAGTACTATGACACACCGTCGCGTAGACCCAACCATTAACCAGCCACCCAATGTTACATGTACAGTGCGTCCCAGAAAAAACGAAACCGAGAAATATCGATGTTCTATCATAACTAAATCACAATTATAATAAATTTCACATATTTGTAAAGCTTAGATCCTCCTGTTTCATTTGATGCAACTCATATGATGCATATTTCATGCATGACTCCATGTCCATGTCCATGATTGAGTGATTAAATTAAAAACAATTTGAAGAGAGGGTACCAAAAAGTCATTTGGCTGACGGTATCTGAATTTCAAAGAGAAAATCACATTTCTAGAAGTTCAAACCTCAATGAGGAAAAATGAGCCAGGAATAACAAAGTTCTGTTTGTTTAAATTTAAAGTAATGCTTGCATTTCAGTAAACGAATTTGTATTCGCTGGCTGCCTGTCTTTCGTCTTCTAATATGTGCATGGCTGGTCGTCAACGAAACGGAGTTAAGTCTTTTTGTCAACTCTGTTTGTTGCTACGGCAGGCAAGAATATGGAATGGTTGAAAATGTATATTGCACTAATCACCTGCTTATTGTAAATTATACACACACCAAGGGATAAAACTATTCTTAAATCTTTTTTTTTTACACCTGGGCAGACTCACTTGTTTACTTCTCTTAAGGTTATATTTCTCTCGTTATCTCTCATTTTGGTGGGAGAAGAATTAAGGTCATTTAGTTTGTGTTCTGGTTCCTGTATTTGGTTTAATAATTGCAAGCACATATTATTTCTACGATCAGCTAGAGAATCAATGTTCAGCACATTTAAAGCGTCAGTATAACTATAAGGTAGGTTGGGGTGATTATTCTCAAGGCACCTTTTTGTATTGATTCCAATAAATTAGATTGTTCTTTGGTTAGGCCCCCGCGAAAGACTTGACATGCATATTCCAATACAGACCTTAAATGCAAGCTTTGTGGTACCTACACAAATCGTCTTGAATAAGACCAGCTCTACGTAATTGGACCAAGAGAAAGAGGATACTCTTTTATATTTTTCTAGTGCTTAATCGTATTCACGAATGCTTGATGATATTTAGATCTATGATCTAACTAATATCTATCATTATTCTAGACCTAGAATCCTACGATTCCTAGATCAATTATGTAGAGCCAAAATTTCATCAAAGTTTTAGGAAAATAAATCTCCCTTGTGAGGAGAGTTGACAAAACAGGTAGATTGATGAAAACAAAGGTTTCTTTGCTTATTTACTTACTTATGTATTCTAAATTTACTTATTTATTCATTCATTTTTTTATTTTATACTTGGTTCATTCACCACAAAATAAAACTTTTGGAAACCTATTCATTTTTTAAAAATAATTTCATTGCACAGGACTGAACTGTAGATGGTTGTCCACCTCAATAAGATACAGACAAGGAGGGAATGAAGCACCGAGTAGCAGCGACTCATCATCCTCTTCATCAGAGAGTGATCAGTCAGCTCATGAAGAGGAACCCAGTGTAGAGGACATCCAGAAGATTGTACTCAACACTGCTCTAGAGTTTGTACCCATCCATGGCTGGACAGTCCAGTCCCTCTCTGAGGCTGCTAAGCATGAAGGCTACCCTGGAGTAGCCCATGGGATGTTCCCCAGGGGTGGGGGTGATCTCATGCATCACTTTGTGAAGGAGTGCAACTCACAGTTGGCTGAGCAACTAGCTTTGGAAGCCAGTAAAGAAGTGGAGGAAGGAGAGAGGTATGTTGTTTTATCCCTGGATTTCATTTTTAACTCAAACAAATATTTTCCTCAGATTCACTTCTTAGATTCTAATGCAGTTTACTCTGAAACTCTAAAACCCCCCCCCCCCCAAAAAAAAAAAAACACACTCAATAATTCTTGTTTAGTCTTTACTCTGTTTTTGGGGTATATATATCACATATTTAACCACTTCTTTTTGTTATTTAGGTTTTTTATGTTGATGCATTCTAAGATCACTTTGTATTCATTTACTTTTGAATGACATTGTTAACAATGTATATCCAATCACGTACAAGTCACAGTTGTTTTGTTTACTTTTTACTGCAACAGTATGTGCTCAATGAAAATATAACAAGATACGTTTACAAACAAGAGACATATTTCTATGTCTTTTTTTATATTTTGCTTTTGCATAGACAGTAAAAGAAGAAAAAAAAATTATAATGGATACAAGAACATATAATCAAGTAGGTATATAAAACTAATGTGATCTTAATTGACTTGATTTACCACAGGAAGAAGACAGGTGCTGTTATCCGTGATGCCTTACAGACTCGTCTAAGAATGATCATCCCCTATCATGCACAGTGGCCTGAAGCTATGTGTCTTACAGCTAGACCTGAGAACATAGTAGAACACTTCAGCAATCTAGCAAACCTCATGGATACTATCTGGTATCATGCTGGAGATAAATCAGCAGATGTAAGTTTCACATCTTCAAGTTATTTATTCTTTCTTCTTTTTCCCCCGCTTTTTTATGTATTTTGTTATTGTTTCCTCTTCATTCATCTTAATTTTAATTTCTACTCATTATGATCCCTCATCTGTTTATTCTGCTGTTTTAATACTTTATTTTACCTATTTTCTCAGATTTCTAAATCCAGACATTGATTGATATACAGTAGTACCTTTCATCTTCCACTCAAGAAGAGTGTAATCCATTGTAAAGTATTAAATCTATTCAACGTATTAAGTCCTTAAAATCATGTAGGCCTGAGTCATCACGAGTTTTGCCGAACCCGGGTTTGACTTGAAAATTTCGGGCGGGGACCGGGTACCCGAAATTTTCACCATTGCACTGACACTAAAAATCGTGTGCATGCAGCGGCGGGAGTTAGACTAAGTTGCTGTTCTAATAATGCGACGGAAAAGACAGTTACTGCTTTCAAAACAATAAAATAATCAATTGAATTAAATTAAGATGCTTTAAAAACTAAATGGATATCGTTTCAGTTGACGGTAGGTGTTTTTATCGCTCAAAATTGAGGCTGCAAGAATCACGCTTCGTGCGTGGTACCAAGTGCGTTCAGAAACGGAAGTGGAAATATGACCGACCGAAGAATGAGCAAGAGTACCACACACAGGACTAAAATATTGATCAGACTATTACAATTAAATCGTAATACTAATAGACATTAATTTAATTGTCAAAATATATCCACAACATAATGGTTTACCCTTGATATTTTGATGCAGCAAAATAATTTAAAGCCCTTGAAATAACATCGAAGTGCCTTTCGTTCGTTCTAAAAATGCGTGTATAACGGCAAGCTGAAGTTACGAGTCATGTTTTGTTTACATCCATACACCGTCATCCGAGCTGATCGGAACATTAAGCATGAGCCAATACAAAAACATCACGTAAGACTTTAAGGGGCTCCAATTCAACAAAATTACCGTAAAATAATTATTTGCTTTGACAAATAATACTATAGATATTCATAATATCTTACAGAAATAATGATATTTTATGAGCTACGTACTCGTCTACTCGATATCGAGTTCAGCTAGCCATCATTTTGAAACGAGACGTAGTTGTCATTCAGCGCAGTAGACCGTAGGTGGCAGTATGCAAAGAGAGAGAAAAAAATTCGCGGGCCTGAGATCACGTGATAGGCACGCGAATATCACATGATCTAAGGCCCGCACATTTTTATTATATGTTATGTTATTATTATGAACGAGATTTGTTTTCAATAAATACTTTGAAAAAAAAAAAAAAAAAAGATTGATCAATATTTTAGTCCTGTGTGTGGTACTCTTGCTCATTCTACGGTTGGTCATATTTCCACCTTTTCTGAACGCACTTGGTACCACGCACGAAGCGTGATTTCTTTCTTGCAGCCTCAATTTTGAGCCATAAAAACACCTACCGTCAACTGAAATGATATCCATTTATTTCTAAAGCATATTCATTTAATTAAAATGAAATATAAGTTTGTGAATTGCATATTTTTAGTTCTTTATTTCAAAATATCAGTGTGAATTTTAATTTTGAAAAACCCGAAACCCAAATATCCAAACCCGGGTTTCGGCGCGACGGTCGGGGACCGGGCGGGGATCAGTTTTGACTCGGGCCTAAAATCATGGAAGAACTAATGTTCCCGACACCAACAACAAATATCTCTTCAAAATGTTGTCTGCATTCTTGGCAGTAGGTATTCAGTGAAATGTAGGCTTATTTTCCTCTGTCTCTCTCTCTCTCTCTAGCTCTAACAATATGTAGACAAATCTTGTATCTGCAAACACATTTTCATTGAGAATGGGGAAATTCTCTACAATGTTGAATATATTATCAGTAGATTATTTGTATACTAATGTAAAATTATGTCTGATTTTTTTCTTCTTATCTACTAATATGCTGTTAAACTTTTTTATTATTTATTTTAGTTCAACTGGTACACCAAGCGACTATCCCTAGCAGCGGTGTATAAGAGTACAGAACTGTGCTTTATTCAGGATAAGTCTCCAGATTTTGAAGAAACCTGGACATTTTTAGACAACAGGCTGACAGACTTTACTAGATTCGCGAAGTTCAGAGGAGAGGTAAAACCTTATGACACAGTGAGGTCTGCTTGATGTCTTATTAATGGCTCATGGCTGCTTCCTAAAAAGTCCAAAGTTTGCAGAAAATCAGATTTGAACTATTGTAAACAGTTCTTACTTTTATTTACAAAGTTGTATATCATTATCAATAGAGGTATACAATACTTGCTATCCAATTCTGTACTTGCTGTCACTGGAAATTATATTCATCCAAACACACAAATATTATAGTTATTATATCAATTTATTTTTTAGGAATTTGTTGGAAACAATTACATTTTCACTTAACACTGATTTCCAATTAAAGTTTAAACAAAGTTATTTTGGACCTGCTATTCAACAGGTTATATTACTTTTATCATTTTGTCATTATTTTAGTAAGAAAGCCTTTGACATGTTATATCTTGTGTTGTTCTAATGCAGTATAGGCACCAAATGAAGAACGCATTGAAAGCATGATGTGATACGTATCTGATCAATGTGATTCATTTCTATGATACATGTAATTAATCACTATTTTACTATTTTTTTCCTTCAGATGGAGACTTGTAGTAGTGCAATGAATGAATTCATGTCAGCAGCAATTACTTCTGTAAGTATCCAAGGATATACAAAGTTCATACACAAGAAATAAGTACATCTACATCACCATGCAAGCCGATATCATCTAAGAAATAATTGTTTTTGAAGAAAAAAAAATAATAGAAAGTTTTTCATCCCATTCCATGAATTGCTGAGTTGTTAAAGATGAAGATCTTAATTTGTATGGCACACATACACCTTGATGAGAAGAAACATGACCTCAAATTAAATATTTGAAAGATTAAGAAAACTAGTAATATAGCATTGTGAAAAGATTAGAGAGAAGAGTTTTGTATGTAATAACTGCAGTGGTGGTGCATTTATTTAAACATTAAAAACAAAATATCCTGAATATCAGGCTTTTAAAAGGCATGAAGAGAGCATGTTTCCTCCAACTGAGGAGATATTGAAGTCACTTTTTACAATTTTGGTGCAATGTTCACGATTTGATTTTACATTTATCTGCGTAGAGTTTTGCTTGAAAGACACTTCAAAGCCAAACCCAGTAGCACAAAAGAGCATGCCCAATGAGCATGATATATAACACATTTCATATTGCTTTGATTCAAAGGTTAATTGTTATCGATATGATGCCCCTGAAAACCTACTCATTTATTAAGATACAAATACCATTAAATTCAGATATTGGAGTCAGACTACAATATTAGATCACCAACATGTAATGTTCCCATTTCATCTATGGTTCTTATTTCTGTGGGTGTGTGTGTTGCTAACTAGATTTGCCTTGCTACCTTTAAAACAAGACAACATTGCCTACATGTACAGTTAACAACTCCAGAGTTATTCATAACCTTACCATGTTTTGTAATATTTTAATGACATATATGATGTATACGAACAAATAATTTGTCCCGATTTGCATTTCTTGAGAATGTGACATATCAAAGCTTACATCTAAAGGTATTAAAAAAAGGCTGTAATTCAACCAGTCCAACTTTCATTCTTTAGTTAAGAAAAACATAAAAACATAAACATTTACAAGAGGAATGAATAATTTAACCGTATATTGATTTCAAGTGTTCAGTATAATGAGAATTAAAAAGAAGGGAAGGAGATTATACTGTGTTTCTTAATATATTTATGACGCTCCTGTCCTACATCCATTCATGCATTGCCTAATTTTGTAAGATGAAACTCGAGGTTATGTAACCCTTTCTCATCTTTGCAGGCAAGGAATATTTCAGGATTAAATTCAAGAAACTGAAGGAAACATGGAACATGACGTCATCCACCATCCTGTCTGCCCAGCTGTAGAACCATGTACACCAAACAGGTTTCTTGTGTTTAACAGGTGCATCGAGTTGGATTGTGGATGAAAAAGGAGACCACATGGAATGGTTCTTCCATCCTTTGTTTTCTGTGTCATTGCCAAATGCAAACTGTAGAGGGCAGCAATGATGATGTCATTCACTTGATCATGCTCTGTATTGGTAATAATAATATAATGCAGGATTTGACAATAGCAGGCGCCAGTGACATTGGGTCGAAACCCCCTTCCCCCGAAATTCAATTTTTTTTTACATAGGGCTCATACATAACAACCCCAAAAAGCTCTATCTGGACCCTCTTCAAAAGAAGTTACCAGTGTGGAGCCCTGTATAGTGCACTTACCTGTATGTTGCCTGATACATCTACTTATCTATTATTTTTAGATGCATGAATCACGATACTCCCGCTTTTAATAGCCTCACTTCCCTGATAAGGCCCTGGGGAAATCAAGCAATGTCTTCCTACTGATACACATTCACCTCACATGGGTGGGGTGTGGCAAATGTAGACTACCGTACCAGTTATTTATCAATTTTTTCGCTATTAAAGGCCCACTGTACTACTTGTAGCTACTTGCTCCCTCTATATAGAAAACAATACCTAATCAGTGTCTGTTGGTCCCCCATGATCCTCTTTTTCTTATGTTTATTGAGAGCTGATTTGATGAGATAGCCACCTGTCAGTACCCTCGCTGGGTGGTCTAATCCCTCCTGTCCACACTAGTATAGATGGCCTTTAACATGCCAGTATGTAAGGCAACCTGCAACCTGGATGAGAGTATTTACTTTTCTTTTAGGGGGAGGGGTGGGGGTACTCCTCTGCACAGTGTTTACCTTATCTTACAAAATGGAAGAGCCATTGTAGAGAAGCAATGAAAAAAAGGATCCACTACTATTTCTTGATCTTATAGTTATAAACAAAAACACTTGGTAAAGCTATGGAAATTGGTAAATTTGTTCATGATGCATATATTATATGCCCTGTTCAGTCTCCAAGTAGAAAGATATCAACATTGCTAATGATGAGGAATTGTATTTTTGTATGCCAATACAGTTACAGTTAAACAGGATCAATGTCAACTTGCCCTATGAATGTCATTTAGTACAAGAACTATACAGTTCACTTATCTTTACTCTTCTGAAAAAAGTTTTTATGCATACGAATGCCTTGCTATACATAGATCATTATGTGTATCTTTGTAGGTACATTTACATAAGTACTTTTCCTACAAAATATCAGGTTGTGTTTCTAAAAGCTCTATATACCTCTCATGTTTAAGGCTCTGAATGGTCTTAGGAAAAGTTTGTAATTACCATTTTAAATCCAGACTAGACTAGAACATCCAATTGTATAAATATTATTTCATACTTCCCCATTCAGTATCTGTAATTTTTTCTTATCTTTTTGCTGCTCTTATTCCAAACAAAATTGTTATCAAAGTTCTCTCTTTAAAGGTAAATATGAAAGTAGAAT
>JARBES010000132.1:27764852-27774941 GCA_030265145.1 Strongylocentrotus pallidus | reverse complement strand
GCCCAAGGGAAACACAAAAAGTGGTCTCTGTAGACAGGTGGTCTTTGTAGACAGGTTCCTTTAGTACATGTTTTAATGAGAAATCGTTTTCAAGGGTTACACAAAAATGTGGTCTTTATAGACAGGTGGTCCTTGTGAACAGGTGGTCACTAAAGCAGGTTTGACTGTATATACCCTTTGAGAAGGCACATACAGTTCTGAATCTCTCTGAACCCAAATTTAATGAAAGATTGAGATATGTCCATAACAGTACCAGCTAATGAAAGCCGGGATATTTCAAAGTGCATGTATATTTTGTTTTTATTATGTGATATACACGCAACTAAATCATAATAGTGATACAACATTATATTGATAGAACATCATTGGATTAACACTGACCACGGCAACACTGATTTGTATCTGCAAGATTCATGTAAATTCTATCTACGGTAATCTCTTTCCTCTCAATAAATTTAAAGATTAATTGACCTGCTGAAGGACATATATTACACACAGTATGTTGTTGCTGATGTAGAAGGAGAAGAAGATGAAGAAGTAGATATATTCTCTCATTTTAGACAGAATCCTCAGTTATTAAATGCCCTTAATTGTTTTTATCTTTCAGGTTCTTATTCTGGTTGGGCGAGCCTTCAATACATTTCCACTGTCTTTCATCTGTAACAAATTTAGAGAGCATAAAATCACTTTTAAAATGCAGTTTGTGATGTGGTTTAGTGGTGAGTATACAAAACAAGCAGTTCAGTTTCAGTTATATCTAGCTTGCATTTTCAACATGAGCAGTAAGTACTACTATGGATGTCACCCTCTCCTGAGTTCTGTTTTAGATGAGAGGACAGATATTAAATTCTTCCAAACTTAAAATTAAATGGCTCCTGTTTCATAGTCAAAGGGAATAGAATAAGTAAATTGTTAATCTCACATAGGTTTTTTTACAGAAATACAGCCCTAACAATTAAATTTCAACCAGCCCATATCACTTTACCTGCAGTAAAATGCCTTTCATAGAAGAGTGCCTATATACCTATGTTCATTGTTTACAATTCAAAAGAAATTCCCCTTATGTAGACAACTTGAATCATAACAATATGTGATGTACAGAAGTAGACCCAGTTATGGAGATTTTCCCTTATGATGAAAGTTAAGAAGAAGAACTAATCTGATGTGTGTGACCCTTTGACCCCTGACACCATGTCCTAGCTATACATATCATCAGCTTGAGCAAAGCTGGTGAACAAGTGGTTGTGCTTCCCTGTATCTGTAAGGCTCCTCCGCATCGCCTAAGGTCACTCCTCAAACTCACAAACGGTCGTGTATAACACATAACCCTACGAAGATATCCGAACTCCCTGTCAACCAACCCTTTAACCTCTGCATTAATTATAACTAGTGTACATTATAGTTGGGTGGTTAAGTCAGAGAATGCGTTAAATACAAAGAATGGTGTATGAGTGGTTGATTCATTGAAGCCTTCTCAATTTGACAGCACTGGGATGTCTTCATAGGGTCATGTAGTAGATGCGACCCTGTGTGAGTTCATGCAGTGACATTTGGCGCTGCAGAGGAGCCACATGACCACTGTATCGCTAGGTCTGCTCAAGCTGATCATCTTGAATAAACCCATTAAGCATAGAGACCTTTGGAAGTCAAATCACTTTTTATCACTCCTTTATCATTTTTTGTTCACACAGGTCTAAGAGGAGCCATTGCATACGCACTCAGCATGCATCTAGAGTTTGGTAACGACACAAGACATGTTCTGGTCACCACCACGCTGGTTATAGTCTTATTCACTGTCATTGGGTTTGGAGGGTCAACTCTACCACTCTTAAAGGTAAGCTTGTTTTGGTATCCATATCCCTTGGATAGGATGTTAAAATGTACATATAGTCCCTTATGTTGGAGGGATTTGGGTTTATCCACTCTCTAAGGGTTTATAGGAGGAGCAACTCCACCCTGTCCTAAATGAAAGCTGCCAGATATTCAACAAAATCTCATAGATAAACCCTTTCAACAAACAAACATCACAAGCCCAAATTAATTCTATAAAAAACAGTTCACTTATTTGTTTAAAATATTGGTAGCATTGAAGGAGTTAATGTAATCTGTTCAGAGAGTAAAAGATGTAACTGCTAAAAAAAACTATGATCCTCTTTACTCCAAGAGGATGTAAACTCAGGCCTAAAAAAACAATATGTTGTATTGCCCTTTAGGTGCCAAAACATGGGACGGTCCGAAATCTTTTTCTTTTATTTTTTACTTCTTTTTTTCTCCCTCTTTGGGCTGATATTTCTCAGTTTTGAATGCTTTAAAAAAAAATTTCTCTGAAAAACGGTAAATAAAAAATAAAAATTTTAAAAGCCGACCGTATATTTTCAAGATTTTTGAGTCCGTCGCAAAGGGCAATACAACATTTTTTGTTGTTGTAGCCCTTAGGTTGCTGTCTGAAGGAGAATCGATAACCTGTGTAATTTCTTTTAGCTATGCAGGAGACTGGAGTGAAAACTTGAAGTCATTTCATTAGCCTAGTGTACTTATAAATGAAGATAATATGCAATACTTGTATCACCTTCAGAATTGTAAATTACAATCTTTCATCCATTCAGCATTCATGAATTAATTGATTCATTTACTCCGAAATTCTTGCCAGTAATTTTTTTATAAATTCAGAATACAAGCAGAAAGGAATTATATGCTGCCACCTATAGTTTATTGCTCATGAATCTTTATCATGACTCTATTCTTTGAGCATAAAAATATAGCTATTAGAGAAAAAACCGTTTGCTATATTACTTTATAGATTGCTTGAAGTATGGTCTCATGTCTATCTTGTTTTTGACTGGATGATTGTTTAGACCTTTATTTTTATTTGCAGTGTATTGGAGCAGATAACGGAAAATCTAAGAAGGAGATCTCACTCAGCAAAACAGAAGAAATGGTAAGTTCAGATTTTCATCAATATGACATAAATCAAGATGAAAAAGTAGTAATGATATCAACCTTATTAAAATAAGGACAATATTATAGATATATAACTTCTAAAGCAAGTTGACTGAGGTGGTAATTTTTTTAAATTTTTTTAATTAAAAAAAAAAATTAATACTGCAATGTACCAGTTGAAAACTTGCCTACCTTATCAAAAATTAATGAATGCATTCTTAGAGCTGCTGTTATTCCTAACGGTCATTAGCTGTCACTAGAAGTTTTGTTTCTACATGATTAGAGGATATTGAATAAAGTACATAATTTTACACTCTTGAAAAATGTTCAAAAGTTTGTGAATTGGTGAAGAAAACAACAAAAATAACGGCAAAATGCTGGAGAAGAATTTTTTTAGTTTTTTATTTAAGATAAATAGGACAGAAAAAATTATGATATTCTTTACTTAACAGAAAAATAGTCACTTCAACAATCACTTTAGTCCTTGTGAAAGGCAATAATAGATGGGATGTTTTTTAAAAAGATATAGTGCATCTAATTGGAAACTCCAGAGTGTCACTATAACATTGTTATTATCACTCAATAGGGCAGTGCATTAGATGCTGAACATCTCTCTGAGCTAACTGAAGAAGAATATGAAGTGAATTACATCAGACCAGGTCTCAAAGGCTTCCTGAGATGGGACACCAAGTACTTAACACCTTTCTTTACTAGGAGACTCACTAATAAGGTAGGTTAGATGGTAAACCAAGTACTTAACATCATTCTTTACTAGGAGACTCACTAATAAGGTAGGTTATATGGTAAACCAAGTACTTAACACCATTCTTTACTAGGAGGCTCACTAACAAGGTAGGTTAAATGGTAAACCAAATACTTAACACCATTCTTTACTAGGAGACTCACTAAGAAGGTAGGTTAGATGGTAAACCAAGTACTTAACACCATTCTTTACTAGGAGACTCACTAATAAAGTAGGTTAGATGGTAAACCAAGTACTTAACAGCATTCTTTACTAGGAGACTCACTAATAAGGTAGGTTAGATGGTAAACCAAGTACTTAACACCATTCTTTACTAGGAGACTCACTAACAAGGTAGGTTAGATGGTAAACCAAGTACTTAACACCATTCTTTACTAGGAGACTCACTAATAAGGAAGGTTAGATGGTAAACCAAGTTCTTAACACCATTCTTTACTAGGAGACTCACTAATAAGGTAGGTTAGATGGTAAACCAAGTACTTAATACCATTCTTTACTAGGAGACTCACTAATAAGGTAGGTTAGATGGTAAACGAAGTTCTTAACACCATTCTTTACTAGGAGACTCCCTAATAAGGTAGGTTAGATGGTAAATCAAGTTCTTAACACCATTCTTTACTAGGAGACTCACTAATAAGGTAGGTTAGATGGTAAATCAAGTTCTTAACACCATTCTTTACTAGGAGACTCACTAATAAGGTAGGTTAGATGGTAAACCAAGTTCTTAACAACATTCTTTACTAGGAGACTCACTAATAAGGTAGGTTAGATGGTAAACCAAGTACTTAACAACATGCTTTACTAGGAGACTCACTAATCAGGTACGTTAGATGGTTAACCAAGTACTTAACAGCATTCTTTACTAGGAGACTCACTAATAAGGTAGGTTAGATGGTAAACCAAGTACTTAACAACATTCTTTACTAGGAGACTCACCAATAAGGTAGGTTAGATGGTAAAACCAAGTACTTAACACCATTCTTTACTAGGAGATTCACTAATAAGGTAGGTTAGATGGTAAACCAAGTACTTAACAACATTCTTTACTAGGAGACTCACTAATAAGGTAGGTTAGATGGTAAAACCAAGTACTTAACACCATTCTTTACTAGGAGACTCACTAATAAGGTAGGTTAGATGGGACACCAAGTACTTAAACTCCATTCTTTACTAGAAGACTCACCAATAAGGTAGGTTAGTTGGGACACCTAGTACTGTTAAGTTTTCATGTCACAGTTAAAACTATAGCTTCTCTGTGATCTCGAGACTGCACTGTGCCCCTTGACTTTGTCTTGGGTCACAGTACAGTTTCAAGGTCACCTTGTGCAATAGTTTTAACCATGTCACTCAAAGCAGTCAATATGTGTATTTATGTTTAACTCTGTATAAACCTTACCTCTGTTTGACAATGATATGTGTGGTGTACTAATCGACTGACGAGAAAGACTAGTAATCATAAAAATAAGAATAAATAATAAATAAAATAGTGCCAGTAGTAGCAATGTAGTATTGACTGAATTACATCAGGTATTTTCTTTAAATTAGATCATTGTTGATGTGTATTCTGAACTTTATTCTACAGGAAATCACTGATGGGCGTTTCCAGATGCGGCAGTTGACCAATCGGTGGTACTCTGAGGTGCGTGGCCCCGTTTCCGATACCGAAGATGAAACAGAACTTATTGGGAACTGATGAAATGGAATGATGCCTGAAGAGAATGATTTACTTGCGTGTGAACATCTCTACAGTGGAACACTTTGTGTGAAGAGATCACAAGCTAATGTGTGAAGAGGGATTGTGTCTCCAAGGAAAGTCAAAGGTCATACCAATCCCAGAGATCAGTTCATAAAGGTATCCAAAGCTATGGACACATCTAGACGAACGCCATGATAAACTATTGCATTCACTTGTTAAAGTGATTGCATTTCAATAGTCCAAATGCCAGTTGTATACATTAGTTGTCGCTATGCTGGGCAAGTCTCTGGAAAGCTTGATGATCATTACTAATAGACCTGCACATTGAAATATGTATGAATTACATGTGAAGTGGTCTAAAGATCCCAATCACAACGATGATGAAAACCTCTCGCATGGAACAATATTGCAGCAAAATGTCGCAGAATAGCTTAAGACAATCCGTTTATATTTATCTCCACACATACATATTTATTTCATGTAATAGCTAAGAGAACTAAGGTATGGAATCGTTCTAAAGAGCCATGATATGATTATAATTTGATAATTAGGGGGAGAGGTCTGCTGTTTCAGACCAACATAATCTTTGCATTCTTACATCAGAGAAAACAAGACTTAGTATGCTGGATTTCTTGTAATGAGAACAGGGTCATTGTGTAGATGATTTATGCGTTAAGAAAATAATTATGGTCTGCTTAAGGATTGTCATCAATGCTGCAACAAATAATGAGTAGTTTAAATATTTAAATTGATGATTGATGTAATAATGTACTTTGTTTTACTTTGTTTTATCCGTCTTAATGTTGTCTGCGTGTGTGATCAAAATGTTTTCATTTCAAGATAACCTTCTATCCCTCATTGTTTTATGAAATTACTATTTAGATTATATGGTGCATACAAAATCATAAAGGTATTCATAGGTTTTGTGTCATCTGATAATTTGTAACTATTTCAAGAAAGGGAGTACTTATATATGCAGTGAAATGCAGTAGTTTCTGTTTTGTCAAGCTCTTCTCGTAATTTGCATTTTCAGGTGTATATTTTAGTTTGCGTTTATTCATTGTGAAGATATATGTTGCAGGGTTTGAGAATTATATGCAGTAGTTATATAGTACTAAGGTAAAGAGTACTTCGTCAGAATATTTCCTCCTGTTTTACCATATTTGGCAGATTCATCTCAACTGAATGCATGCATTTTTGTCTTGCGTACACTGTTATTGCCCGGTTCATTGTATACCATGTTTAGTTGTCAAAATCAGATATACATGTATTTCAAACTACACTCTCCTGTAATAAGATTTCTACTTGCATACCTGGAGAACGATAATATTTTCATCTGTTCTCCAGGTATATAATGAAAAACATTTTTTGTGAATTTTAATTATTTGGAGTTTCTGCCGATTAGAATGATTAATTAAGGCTATAATCATTTCATGTCCCATGGAATGTGTGGCATAGTATCACAAACATGTCTGCTGTGCTATATGTGTGTCTTAGTTTGGTTGGATCATCTTGGCACATAACAGGGTAGGTAGTGGGTGTCGCATGCATGACATCACGGATCACATCATATGTATCATTAATCACTTTCTAATTGTGTAATTCATCAGAAAGGTGCTAACTCTTCTTTATTATACGACTTGATGGCCATCTGACTCTGAGAAGAAGTGTCTAATCTTTACTTTTGTAATAAATATGTAGTACGATCTATGTTGCACAAGGTACTGTGTAATGAAGTTTACTCATTTTGTATTAATATTTCTTTCATCATATTATCTAGTTTCTTTATAAAAGCTTTTCATGGTGCGGCTAGCAGAAGGGAACTAGCATGTTATGCCTTTTATGATTTTATGATGGTTTATCTGTATTTATCTTGTTATTTATTTACTTTTTATGTATATTATTTGATGACAGTCTGTAAATTTTACATGCAATCTGAAATCTTTATTTTGTTTATATGATATATTGATTTGATACATACTGGCAATACCAATGTCAAATAAGACAAGTTATACAACTCAATAGGAAAAAGTTTAGAATGTTCTCACAGTTAATCTTAGACTTAGAGTTGCCAAATGGTGAAAGTACATTACAAAGTAACTTTAACTTTAGTAATCTGTTTAGATTATGAATGGATTACAGTTTGACATTGACCCTGATGACTAGTAATAGCCCGTAAATAATTGATTAAAACTGTAAATCTTTGGTAGTCTATAGATTTTCAGGTTTTAATTACAAGTTTTAACTAATACATTTGTGATTTGTCAATTCCATCATCTTAAGAAAGCTTAAGAGCATGTCGCAGCCGACTGTAACCCCTGGTCTGGATAGCCACCAACCCAAGCATTCCTCAAATAGACAAATAATTTGTGGTTAGCACATGGTACAAATAGATCCCAAATTTCCACTCATTTTTTAAACAATGGAGAAATCCCACTTCAGCGTTTTACCTTAATCACCTTAAAAGTGATAGAGGTAATTCATTAACAGCTTTTATATCCCCTCTTGAAAATAATACTTCCACCTGTGTATCATGGAGTGTACAGTACAATTGGTACATAAATGAATGATAATTACATAACTTTCATGATCATGACATTGTATCCAGTATTTTCTCTTAGTGGGTTTTACACTTGTACAAATGATCTTTATCTACTCAAGTGCAAATTTGTAACTTTAAGATTTCTTAGTTTGTGACTTTTGTAGTCACAATGTCTGAAATAACATATTGAAAGCAAATACAGATCTCAGCTGCGGTTGAAAGTATTTTTGTTTCCAGCTTATCAAATGATAAATATCGTCTTATACAATTATTTTTATCTTTTAATGTTTTATGAATTCTTCATTTGATGTCATGGTATGACTAACCAACCATCTTTTTTGTTTGTTCCATAAACTTCTTTATTTATATTTTGTGTGTTTTTCTTTCCAGCATTCATAATATCCATCAGTGAATCATAGTAGTAGTATATATTCTTTATGTATATATGATTAAAATAGGAGTTAAGACAGGATACCATAACCTTCATCACTGTAGTAAAATATGCCCCTTTTTCTGTTCCGAAGCATGTTACACACTTTTCAGCTTCAAATTATTTCAATGTCTGTGTGGATTATTACTTCTTTGCATTGTAAAATTTATGAACATGGATCGTTTTCTATCAGAATGTAATATAATGATTTACAAACCTAACAAGTTGCGGGTGATAAATTCTTGAAGCAGTTGAGGTTTTTTTTCTTCAAAAAGTACATAACAACAGATCTAAAACTAAATAATGAATTAACAATATACTAATTATTTGAAACCTGAAAAGAGTTAAATGAGTTAATTTATAATGTTTGGTTCCATTCTGCTTTGTTTATTGTTCATTGATATTAGTTTGATTTTCAATGCATGGTGCAATAGCTTGAGGGTCAGTTGCTTAGTAGAAAATGCTGTTCTCTCACCAAAAGAGTTCTTTTACTTGTAAGGATATATAAAGACAATAATGAGGGTACTAAATGTATATGTATGTACGTATCTAACACAGAGCACAAGATGCATAATGTTGTTCATGAAGAAATAAAGAGAATTACTACTTTACAATGTTTTTGTTTCCTGTAATCTTTATACATTAAAGGTAGACATACTTACATTAAACTTAGATTTTCAAGATAATGTCAATTGATCTTCAAGAAAATTGTCTTCGAAATAACATCTTGAAACGTCTTTATCTAGCTTTTTAAAGGTAGACATACTTACACCAAACTTAGATTTTCAAGATAATTTCAATTGATCTTCAAGAAAATTGTCTTCGAAATAACATCTTGAAACGTCTTTATCCAGTTTAAATGCATAGTTAAAAACAATCTAACATTGCTTAGGAAGTTTCGAAGGACATGGACGTCAATATAGGAAATCATCACAGTTCTATAAATACCTCAACAACGTGACAATTTATTGAGCTGAAATTGAAGATTTTGAATTCTGAATCATTCTTTGATATGAGCATGTCGCTTGAAGGCAAATCAGAGCGTATGTATAAATCATACGTAGGTCACCTTTAAAAAGCTAACTGTCAACTAGTCGTACAATTTTTATTTTTTTTAAATTTTTTTTAACAAAAGAACAAGGATGGAAGGGTGGGCGTGTATGAGTTGTGAGAAATTACATGATTCCGATTAGGTATGTGCAGTACAGCCTTATATGGTATAAAATCACTATTGTATGAACATGATTTTTAGAAGGAACTGAAACAATCCAATATGTACCGGTGAAAAACAAGTGATGGATAAGTAATGAAATGATACAGAAAACGTTCATCAGTTGGGGATAATGATAACATGTAGTTTTTTTAAAGCTTCTACCAACCTTAAATTTGTTATGCAAGCTTTCATCCACTCCTGTGGACACCCAGAGTGTGTCAATCTCTAGTATTTCTGCAAATACATTTTGGGATAAGTTGGGTATTTCCCATAAATTCACACGTTTTCAACACTGACGCGCCCATGAAAACAAAGACGTAGTAAATGGTGAACATAATCTTTGATTCCATTTTTTTCATTCATCATGCAAAATAATCTGAAGCTTGGGGAACGAAATAAGGAACGAAAGGATTATACTAATCTTGACAGAGGAGCCCATGAAAACTTGATAAGTTTATTTTTAATGGGTCTTTTAACAACGATTGTTGGTTTTATCCAACAACAA
>JARBES010000132.1:26754770-26764879 GCA_030265145.1 Strongylocentrotus pallidus | reverse complement strand
TCCACCCTTGCATAATAACAATGATAACGCTCACAAATTATTTTTTACCTCTTCCCAGAACTCAACCTTCTCTTTAACATGAAGCCAATTCAGCCAGGATAGCTATAAAAACATGTCAAGGGCCTGCATACTTTTTAATGCCCATAAAACAGTCATAAATGTACACATGGCATTTGTATTCTACAAATAAATAATAAAGGTCGTTTTTTAAAGGGGTCCAATTGAATACCAGTATAAAGGCTATTGTGTGGTGCCTCAATGATACATGAAGCACAAATTGGTCAACTCTAGCTAGTGGTCGATCGACTCTCACTGTACACTCACTCACTCACTGTAGCCAGGTTCGCTCCTAAATCAAATCTTTCAAATGTTAATAAGGGTGCTCCCCAGATACAATTTGTGATGTACATGTATCTGTAAATCCAGTAACATGATATTGTTTTCTTTTGAAAATATTGACTTGTGCTTCTAAAACATTTGATATTGTAGAAAAGATATAATCAATGTCATTCAATGTCACAATTGTTGCTGTTATCTAGTTCTGCTTTATAAATTAACATCATCATCAACACCATTATCATCATCACCATCATCATTATCTAAGCCCCGCCATTACCATAATCGCAATCACTATCATTATCATAATTATCGTCATCATCACAATGATCATGAACTTTATCAGGAGAAGAAATTCTTTGATGCAGGTACATTTTGTAGGTTAACAGTCCCTTTAACTACCGTTGGTGCTGAAGCTAATGATGCATAGTTTTAGTTACTGTTTATGATCAGCAATGCATTAAAAAAGGTGACCTTACAACTTTTGTATAGTATATAAAGTACCCTTTGTAATCTCTGGGGTTCATTTCAAACAAACAAGTGCGGCATGTACTTTATTCTTAGGATAAGACCAGTGATGAAAAGGTTGGGGTGCTATGTTCAAGTTGTTTTGAGAAAGGTATTTACTCACTCTCATCATACACTACAAAGCTTTTGTTATTCAGTCCCATCCATTGACAATGGATGACTGGCCTTGAATCCTGTTCGGGAATCTTGTTTGGGATCAAATTAAACACTCACAAAAGGTTCACGGATAAATGCATTTGAGCCGATTCAATGAAGCACTGCAAGCCACAGTGTATGTTCATACAGGACCTTTGTAGTTTAACATTTTTATGCTGAAAGTTATAAACAACAATCCGGTATTAACAAAGAGGGTTTGAGAGGGGCCAAAAGACTAGTATTCTAGTTTTAAACTAGAAGATGGCAATACATTTTGTTTTAAAGACCCAACCGCACTAGTTTGGCCAGGAGGGATTAGACCTCCCTGCAGGGTCACTAGCTGACAGGTGGTTATCTCATCAAATAAGCTCTCATTAACATAAGAAAAAGAGGATCATGGGGGACCAATGGTCACAGATTAGGCATTGTTTGCTATATAGAGGGCGCAAGTAGCTATAAGTAGTGCAGTGGGGCTTTAACTACAAGCTGAAGTAACCTCAAAGTTAACCCATTACCGAATATTGGAACCAAGTGCCTAAGGGAACGAGAGAATTTAGTAGGCAATGGGATATTTGCGTCCACACTCAATTGAGGCCCCCCCCCCCCCCCCCCAATCGCTCCTAGCCATTGCACAAACCATAACATCACTTTATAACTTCAAGTTGACTTTTGTAACCATGAGTGCATCTACGCAGACCTAACCTACAAGATAACTTCACAGTTAATAACCGCGACCTATATATAAATTAATGCACTGCCGCGTGAACCTATATCGAAGAGATAGGAATTAGGGAAAACTTCACTCATCCAGAAATGATGAAATATTCTGCACAGAGAACTCAGACAGTGGAAGTCAAACTCACAAGCATGAAATGAGGTCTGGTAATTAATTGGAGATTCGGCTTAATGAGGGGGTAACAGACTAACTGACATTTGAGTGATAAATGTACCTTGAATGATTGACATCAAAATATGGAGACATATTACAGCCTATTATACAGGTGAATATGTCATTTGTGTTTCTATTACACATCCTTGAAGTTGAAGCTATAAATGATCAACATTTGCCAAAAGCGAAAAAAGCGAGTGACAAAATTAGTTATTAATTTGATATAACAGGGCTCCTTTTATTGGAAGAGGGTTCAGATTTAATCTAAGAATGTAACATGTAGAGTCCGTATGCATGAGCCCTATGTAACAAATCTTGAAGTTTTGGGGATCCGAAATCTTGATTTTTGGTGCCCATATTTAGTGTTGAGCCCTAGAATATATTACTATATTTTAGTTATGATGTTACCTTAAAATTATGCTTTTGAAATAAAGTATTACTTAAATTGGATAAGGGGTCATTTGTGTAATTAAAAATATGTAAAAAATTATGAAAATCTTTGTTGTTATGATAACACTTTTTATATATTTACCCCATGTATTTAATAAACTCAAACTCAAACTCAAACTCAATTTGAAACTTTTTTTTTTTTTTTTTTTTAAATTGTTGTATCTAAGTTGAGGGCTGAAGCTACTTTGCTTATTCTGTAGCCCTCCTGCATCTAATGTATGTTAATTATGCACTCAATATATTTGTTTAATTTATCTGTATAAAATTATATACACTTAAAATATTGTATCAAACCATATTATGTTCATGAAAATGTATGATGAAAAAAAAAAAAGATGCAGAAACCAATAAATCAAATCAAATTACAAAAAACCTGGGAAAGTAACAAAGTGAAGATCGGGGAGGGGTGGGGGAGTTTCAGTGAATATGAGAAATTAGGATATTTATATGAACATCAGGAATGTATAAAGGAGACATTGTCAATTCAGACATGAGGGGGCGGGGGAGCGGGGGGAGCTTGGGCAGGAGGGGGTGGAAGGACCAATCAAGGATGAGAAGAAACAATGACTAGTAAACATGAGTAGATTCAAACACACCCATCTAATTGAACATTACCTCAAAACTCTTCCCTAGAAATACACTATGCCAGCTTGAGATCAATCTGTGCTTGTTAACTCATTATCACATGGAGGATCAAGCAATTATACTAATGAAATGTCTATAATAAGATTGTACACATGTCAGCTGTACATTTGTACATGTACATCCCATGACTACAGTATGCTTACAAGTACAAGTACCCGGTATGTGTACATATAGCTTGTAAGAGATAGGACTTCCGGTACATACAGTTGTATATTAATTAGTCTAATTACCTATACTAGGATTTTAAGCAGTCATACATTTACAAGCCTGTAGGCCTTTAATTATTTATGTATACACCCACATAGGTACATGTACAAATGTACATATACAAGTGTATATTGTGCATGTTTAACGATTCTGGTGTACACATGTACATGTAATTATCACACCTAAATGCACAATACTTGTACATCTCAATTGTTGTGAAGATACAATCAAACAGAAACCAAGTAAATATTACAACTAGAATCGTAAACCGCAGATTTCTCCTATAATGCTAAATGTTCAATCTCCTAACAAACATAATACAGCCTTTCATAGGCAAGCAATGCATTCATGACCTTGCGCAAAGCGCAAAGCAAACAAGCATGCCATAAGTAACTTCTTCCAAAACAAGTTCACCCCAAAGGAGAATGTATTGAATATTGACTGTCACATCTCTATACACATACCACAACATATTCTCATAGGGACTGTGATTGGAGGGTTAAAGGAAGTTTCGTTTGGAATCATGCATTCTGGCAGGATCCGGCATCTAAAAATACACTTTTCTTCAGCAAGAATGTGGTTTAGGAGATTGTATCTAGCCTATTGGAGAAAAAGAAAAGATTGAGTGACCTATGCTCTATATGAATGAAAATTTGTTTCACTTTTCTATGAACAAACAATATTTCTTAGGTCTCTTTTAATTGCTTGATAAACTTTGATAGAGATCTTTTTTTTAGTGGGATGGAATTACACCTGTAGGTGAATTTTGAGAAAACTTAATGGAGTTTTATCAAACACAAATGTTCATTTGCTCAAATAATATAAACATGTACATGTACATGCCTAAATAAATTAATAAAATCTGTTTCATATTTTATTTTATTTCTACAAACAAACTTATCACCCGTTTGTTTCCTCCTCCTCCTTCTTCTTCTTCCTATCTTTATCATTTCAAGGCTCTTTGTAAGTATACAACCAACCTCAAGCAAAGCACTGCCAATTAAAAAGATCAATTATCAAGATAAACCTGTCACCCCTTGCTAACCATAGTAGCCTTTTTGCTTCTATATGCAGTGACAAAAATAGATTACCTGAAGATAAAACATGATACATAAAGGTCTGACTCAGATTTTTCACAGAAGCCCAACGCCTTAGAAACTCGTAACGGATATTTATATCTGTGAAATTAATCTAGACCCTTGCATTAAAAAGCATTCATAAAGAACACTTGGATATACTTACATTGTACACATGTACATGCACTGTAAGAGACTTCAATTTGTTGTCATTTCATGAAATTGATTACCGTACAGAATGCAGAAGAATTCATTTTTAGTAACAACTATACTTGTGAGCTTTACTATTTATCGCACCATACTTTCTAGATAGGTCAGCATAGAATGGGATATTAATCTGATATTAGTATTCCAATTACAGATTTCAAATGGATTTTTGAATTATTTCATACATTCAGGTAGATTACATTGTTCCTTGAAACTTTTTTAAAAGTCCACATTTCATTGAATCATCTCCGGATCTCCTTGAAATCCTTGACTACAAGTATTGATGAAGGTCTATAGTTTTTATTTCCATATACTTTCCTGTCTACAAATACCCCCTTTACCTAGATAACTGTTCTGTATTATTATATGTCTAGCATCTCTTTGTGGTATACTGTAGGTTTTTATCCTCACAAAGACCTAAAATAGTTGGATATATCTCATGAATCAGAGAGATCAGAGTAAACTTTGGCTACACATATCTCCTTTACTTTGACAACTATTCTGTATTTCATAATGTCTAGCATTTCTTTGTGGTACCGGTTATTATACTGTAGGCTTATTCTCTCAAAGACCTACAAAAGTTGGATATATCTCATGAATCAGAGAGATCAGAGTAAACTTTGTCTACAAATATCTCCTTTACCTTGATGCAGTGTAACTATTCTGTATTATTATATGTCTAGCATCTCTTTGTGGTATGCTGTAGGCTTAAATCCTCTCAAAAACCTACAATAATTGGATATATCTCTTATGAATCAGAAGTGATCTCTAATCCTCTACTAATCTGTCTGGTGCAAATCTTAATCCTTTGACCTCAAGGGTAAAGGAAAGCACTCAAGTTTTTGTTCATTAAATATGTATCTGTGTCATTGAAAGGGGCTTGTTCACACTATCTATTCAGTCGAGTGATGTTTATCACGTGTCAAGGAAAGGGTCTGTTTACACTCTGCTATTGTTCATTAAATATGTACATGTACATGTATCTGTGTCGATGAAAGGGCCTGTTCACACAATCTACTCAGTCGACTGTCTGTGTCAATGAATGGACTTGTTCACATTCTCTTCAGTGCTGTAATTTATCATATATATATGTGTCAATGGAAGGGCCTGTTTTCACTTTGCTATTGATCAATACATGTATCTGGGTCAATGAATGGACTTGTTCACATTAACATGGATTAGACAATGGTAGGATTGTTTTTGCACTGCATGTTCATTGCACATGTACACATTCATTAGAATGTTCACATTCTAAATTTATAACAAACGTATCTGGGTCAGCGGTAAGATAATTCACACCCTATTTTTACTCATTGCACTAGGTTGGTGGAAGGTTCTGTTCACACTCATTTTTTGTTTACTTCACATCTATTTGTGTCAATGGTCGGAATTACATACATGTATGAATCTGTGTCAATGGAAGGGTTTGTTCATACTCTACTTTTGTTCATTACAATTGTATCTGAGGCTTGATCACAAACTGTTCTTGTTAAACTGTTAGATGTCATCTATCTCCTTTTTCATGGAGTAAATGTCTTTATTCAAGGGCTTGCTTGAACCATGGACCTACAGTGTATGCTTGAATGCACTAGCAGACAATGTGAACACAACTACATCCATAGTTCCATACCCAACCTCTCATCATAACCCAGCAACCTGTTGTCTCTATGAGCGGTGATGAGGCATAACAGACAGCGTGAACACACCCTCTCATCATAACCCAGCTACCTGTTGTCTCTATGAACGGTGATGAGGCATAACAGACAGCGTGAACACAACCTCTCATCATAACCCAGCTACCTGTTGTCTCTATGAACGGCGATGAGACGATAACAGACAGCGTGAACACACCCTCTCATCATAACCCAGCTACCTGTTGTCTCTATGAACGGTGATGAGACACTAACATACAGCGTGAATACAACCTCTCATCATAACCCAGCTACCTGTTGTCTCTATGAACGGTGATGAGACCAGGATAATGAGGACAGGTGAAAGGAAATCCTGGTCTGACTCCTTACCTGTTTGCTTTCATACTAAACCAGAAGTCAATTATAAAGCAACGTTTTTCAGGTTCGGTCTTGATTGGTCTTTAATTGGTTCTACACATGGCTTCTGTAGGTCAAGTTTATACGCTGACTATATATATGTTTCGTTGGGAATGCACTTTTTATTGCAAGATTGTTTGGTTTGTTGTTTATTGGTCTATAGGAACAGACCAGCATCACAGACTGTATGAAGAGGTCAGTTTACAACTAGAATATGAAAGCTAAACTATTGTTTTTTAGGCAATCTGGTACATTTGAGTCTAGAACCATGTTGAATATCAATTATAAATCAGGTCATAATTATAAATAGATAATCTTGTACTGAGATGTACATTACAAGTTTTCTAAAGAGAGTCCAATGAAATATAATTTGAAACAACTTTTTTTCTAAAGTTGTACTTACTGAGCAGACAAATCCTCACATCTTTTAGATAACAGACCATGAATTAAAAAATTTATGGAATGTGTGTCCCGAAAATGTTGTGAAAAAACAAAAGCACAGAATGTCATATTCACATACTCTAGACATTGCGTGCTAAAGACAACAGTTGTTTCCCAATTTTAGCACAAGAACAATCACCCTTCTGCTTGCATTGGATTAGTCAGTAATATAAGAAATCATTCCTGTTCACTTAAAACTTTCAGGTTGTTAGTTAAATTAAAGGAAAATTTATCGTCCTGCACCCAACATCAGGTACATGTAGACACTTGGTAGCATTATTGTCTATTTAAAACATCCAAGTTGCTACCGGTACTTAAACCACTAATTAGAAAGGAAATTACATTAAACACACACACTTGGTAGGTTAAAGGAATCATTAATGATCATTAAAATATCCCGGATGCTACCTAACTACACATATTAATTAGAAAGGAAAAGGCTGTCAAGCAAGACATGATACGAAACTGATCGTTAAAGGAATTTCAGGAACCATTCACGTTCACTTAAAGGGAAATCCAACCCTAAGAGCAAAGAAATTTAAAAGAGTGCAGAAAAATCAGAGAAGCAGGCTACGGAAAGTTTGAAAGAAAACGGACAAAAATAAGAAAGTTATGAATTTTCAGACGTAAAAACTATATAGCGTATGGGCACTTCAAATTGGCTGAATCGGTAATGTCACTATGACAGAGTGCCGTACAACTTTCATACTTGTTCCAACACACCAAACAACTAAAATGTCAATTTTTTAAAATCTATGACTTGGGAGTGTCTTTTCTTTTTAGAGAACCTTAAATAATATGCTATCCACACTATATTTTGAGTAGTTTCCCAAGGCAGAAGGCGCTTAAGAAATAATAACATTTATAGGGGTCTTGTACATGACAAATCACAATCCAGTAACCAAATTGCCAAATTGAGATTTGCATAGCTTTTAAGTTATCTCATATTTCAAACACTCTTAACTTTCTTTGATATCAATATCATTGATCCGATTTATTTCAAACTTTCGCCATTCTGTTTCACATAGTTTTCTGCTTTCATACAATGTACAAATGAATACAAATGATGGAATGCACTTTAAAGCAACCAGGAACTTGCTCCTTAACCACTAGGAAACGCTGCTCCACTAGTCAACTTACAGACATAAAACAAACACTAGGTCCCTTGAATGCTCTTCACAAACTATAGATAAAACCTAGCCGGCATACCCATGTACATCAAATACAAAACCTAACAACTGGTCGACAAAAGCACAGCTGGAAATAATTAGTTCAAATGTTACCAAACCATTCACATACTTGGAGAAGGTCAGTATCGGTCTTTCTTTTTTAAATGTATGTGGACTGTCTGCACCTGCACCTCTATAACCATTTACAAAGTAAGCCTTCCAGTAGATGCTCCAACTTCTGCTTCGGCAACAATTGCTCCAGGCTTTATTTTCTCAAAAGGATAGGGCTGGGTTTAAGGATTGCAATTGGCTTTCAGGTTTAATAGTTTTAGGGTTATGGTTAGGGTAATGGCAAGGGTCAGGTATAGTGTTTGGGTCCAGGGTTGAAGTTAAGAATTTGGTAAATGTAGGAAATGACCAGAGTGCAATTGCTTAATGAGCAATTGCAGTACCACTCTACCTGTGGTAACCCCCATACATGTAGTTGAGAACAGGAATACAGCTGTTCAACACACTCACTTGATGTGATAGAAAGTAGAAAGAATGATCACTATAAACACAAACTTCACTTTAGTTGATCTTACCTTGAATGCCTCGAACACGGACTGTGAGCTGAGTTCGCAAGATAACTGAATTGCTTTTCCTGTTCAAAATAATGGAAAAATACATGTATGTTCATATCAGAAATATAACATATGTACATATAATTGCAAACAAAAGTCTCAAAGTCAAGATTGTAACTCTTTGGAATGAAAAAGGTGATTGTTTGTGTGGATAATTCTTTTAAATACCTTACCAAAGATGTTAAATGAAATATTTCTGTGTTACAAATACATGTACATTATTAATCAAGAGCTTTACCCGGCCTGGGGATTTCAACAAGTTTTCATCATTCAGCAGTTTCAACCACATGAATTACCGAAGGCACACTGCTTCTAATGAAAAGGAAACTCCCCACCCACCACGGTTCTAGACATAAAGAACATAATTCCTAATTCTTACAATCATGCTCAAATCAACTGCATATCATATATCTTTCTACAAAAGTTCAACATTGTCCCAAGTCATTGCAGAGTTCACAGAAAGGAAGCATTAGATTTCACCAGGGGGACCCCCTTCTCTCCAACATACTGGTGTGTTAAAGGTCATACCCGGTATAAAGTTTTGGTAAGCCACCGGAAAAAAAATTGTCAAAATTTCTTTGATTTTATATTGTAGATGATAAATACATTTAGAAAGATACTAACAATACTATAAGCTACATGTACTGTGAAGTTTTTTTTCCTCCTCAAGTGAAATATTAGACAAATGAGAATTAGAAAATAATTTAGATACCATCCTGGGATTTAAAGTCGGACCATTGGAGCCTGCACCACACACATGTTAAAGCCGATGAGGGCTGTACGTACATATATAAGCAACATTCTACGCATAAGCTGTCTCTTAGCAAAGTATCAATATTATTTTTAATGTGCTGGGAGCCATCACGGTGGAAGAGTCCTAGCAGTAGCATAGGGGCGTATATATAGCCATTATCTAGCGTTTCTTGCAGATATGTACACTACAATCCACCGAATATCATGGATAGAATACCACATGATCTCGTACATATATCTTTAGAAACATTGAGAACAACATGAGACTATATTTAACAAAATTACTTATTTCCTATTTCCTTTTTGTAACCAAAGTTGTACGTGAGCTTTAACCGGTAGGACATTGGATCAAAACCACAGTAATATTACAAACAGCTGGGTACAGGTTCATGTACATAGAAAGGTCAGAAGTCTGATCACATTCTTGATTTTCCTCAAGTCCCAACTGAGTTCAAAGGTTTCTTCAAGACTCCAATGCTGTACGCACTCAACATCTACAGTATTGTCCCCGTTTGACTGGAGTTTCCAAACATTCCAAGTACTTTGTCCCTTAATACGAACAAATCTTTACTTCCATACCGATATTTACATATTTTTCCGGG
>JARBES010000132.1:26650845-26660969 GCA_030265145.1 Strongylocentrotus pallidus | reverse complement strand
AATAATTATGGTAATAATACGATGTAAAGAGCTTTGATCACTCGCATGAAATTGGAAGTGTGCTGCCTACTTAAAAACATCAGTGTTATCTTTTTAATATTATTGTCAGTATCATCATCATTATTATCATATTAAAGTGACTGGTATTATTCTAAGATGGGATTACTACCTCTACTTACTATGTTATTCATTTACCATTTATTATCACACACTTGCAGTGAGATTACCAAATGCGCGAATAAGGATGCAACTTTGCGCCCATGAGTTTGTAATTGCATTGTGTGTATTATTCATAGATTGTGGTGTTAATGTGGATTATGTTCATGTGGATGATTCAATCGATTATACATTTCACATTAAACCTTTGTTCAGCGACTGAAGTCTAAAGAGATAGGACATGAATATTTATCAGACTTTTTTTAATTTTTAACCTTCTAAGATTTTTAGAATATTTATAGCCTGTCTTGAATATTTTGAATACTGGTAGTACCATTACATTGTTTAAGTCTTCCATAGGTAACCTAGAATTCAATTCATACATTTTCTTTGAAGTGATGCCTGTTTTATGAGGTTCCTCTTGATATTTTCACTCCTATGTGCCAGTCCTTTAAATGTTTTAAATGTAATGCAATTTTGATAACACATGAAAATAATGTACAAAGATAAGTGATACAAAGTTTATTAAAAATAAATTATGAATATTCATTTTTTGGGGTCAAATATGTATGTTTGTCTTTTTCCATTTAGTATGTATGAGAGAAGGTAAATTATATTACCAAAATGATTTTGGGAGATGTCATATTTTTGTGTGTGAATAAAGAAACATGAGGATCATATTGTTTGAAGAAAATAAATCACATTATATGTGAATGTTAATCATGATACAACTGGAATAAAAGTGACCAAACTATACTTTTTAAAAGACAATTTTGGTCCATGTGTGAATTTTCTTCACCAGTCTAAGTTAAATAACATCAAATGTTATAAACAAAGTCAACTGGACTTAACAAGTTTTTAGCTTGGGTTGTTTTCCATATTGAATGAACTCTCTATATTCGTGCAATAAATCCCATCGCAACACACAACACAAAGTCTAAGTGAAAGTGTAATTTTGTTTAAACAAATTTGGTAAGGAAGATTAATGGTAATAGCGTAGATTTAAAAGTTATGTGGCCTTTCTTATTTTTAGTTGACAGAAGTTCAATATGTTTTCACTTGGTGACCAATGTGTCTCAAGAAAAATTCTTAAATTAAATGTTTTGAAAGCAAAATGGATCCTGACAGAAAATCGTTTTGTGTCATATACATAGGTATACCTTGCACTAGGAAGTATATCAACTTGGTAAAAAGTAGTGAGAAAAAAATTCTTTAAAGTAAACTTAATTCACTGATACTAACTAAAGAACAAACCTTGAGACTTGCCCTAATAAAATCACACAAGATGGCATGTTCATTTATATTTTATCTTCAACATTATTTATTTCTTATTTACATATCAATTCAAAAAGATCTAAATAAAGAATATTACTACAAACAAGTAAATATATTAAATTTATGTACAATATATAAAATGACAAAAACAAGGGCAGGGCATGGAGTGTGTTATTTCTATAACTTTTCAATAAAGGTTTTCATTAATTCCTTATACAATTCCTTGAACCAACCTGTATGTCTTTTTTGTGTGTGAGTTGAAGCAACGGTGAAGAGGCATATAACTCTGGACGGGACATCATAATTATGTGTGCATTTAAAGCAGAACTAAATGCCAATGCACTCATGTAACTTTTCAAAGTATTGTTGACTGACGATTTGTGTCATTATGGTCATTGCTTCCACCGAGCCAAGCCAATTTTCTGTCATTTCATATAATTCAATATAATTTACATGATTTATTTAAAAAACTACCAACAGAACATCAAAGGCAGTTTTTTAGATACACATTGCACCACAAATACAAAATAATAATTCTACAATACTCTTCCATCTCTTTCAATCAAGGTGATAAAAATATTAGTTGACAGTCTCCCTGTCCATATGGTTCGTACATGTATATCTGTTTCGTGATACAAATGTGAATCATTCACAAATTCAAATGTATGTTTAATAGTTGCCATCAGCAAAATCCTGTTTATTTTATTTCATCAATAAGTATAAGGGTCCTCAATCTGCCTACTTTTAACCCTGATATCAAATAAAACACTGCACTGAAGGGAAATATAAAATCTCAAGTAAAAAAATTCTTCCATGTTATGTAATCTTAGGAGAAAAAGCGATATAGCTGAAACCTCTTATAGAGTAATGGAAACAAAGCGACAGTTGCACTGTTTACTATTCTAATGACGTATTCGTTTACCTTTCCTACATAGTTTTAATTGATTACTTTCTAAAGTCTACTTGATGAGCATCACGTGATTGTGATAATATGCAACCCATGTGTAATCTTTTTCATTCTACAAGCAAATATTCTGAGATAATTAATGTCCAAAATGTGATGGCCACAGTCCATTGTCAGATGTTTAATTTGAATCCTTATACCATATAAGATTTGAAATGGGTCATTCAGATGCAAAGTGTAAAAGGATACTGATCTTATAATAGTATAACATACCTGAAATTATGATCTACTTTGCTTCTACATCAAATGGCAACCAGTGAACACTCATCAATGTACAGATAGATTTATATCATAGAGTTTGAGGAGGAGACCTCAACTTGCCTTCTTGCAGAATCATACCTTATACAAATTTGTAATTCATGCTTCAAAACAGATTAAAAAAGGAAACCGCTGTTTCTTTCCTTACAACTTTTTTATCGTATGAAATAAAAAAGTGAGCGCAGGGGCAAGCAATCGTACTGCATCTATAAAAATAAGTTGCCTAAAAAATGTGTTATTCATACTGAGCAAGCTGTCTAAACAGATGACAAATACTGCATAGTATAAAGTACAAGGTGAACACAAGGTGATTGAAGAGATAATTTGAATTTAAGCATAAATCTTTCACTACAAGTACTCTGACAATCATATAGCTTGCAAAAGGTGCAACTGCTAGAGTGTGCTTCATGGGAAACAAGTAAATCTATAACTGTGCAACTGCAAGATAAGTGTCCTTTGGGTTTCTTCAGATATGGTGCTGTAAATCGCTGTTTCATGTTTTCATGTATTCGCTGAGCTCTGTGTTATAATAT
Source organism: Strongylocentrotus pallidus (assembly GCA_030265145.1). NCBI lineage: Eukaryota > Metazoa > Echinodermata > Echinoidea > Camarodonta > Strongylocentrotidae > Strongylocentrotus > Strongylocentrotus pallidus. The sequence goes on along the minus strand of JARBES010000132.1, from coordinate 26,657,783 downwards.
TCAGAAATGTGAACTTTTAAAGTTTTACAAAAACGCTGTGATTTACCTCATCATATCTGAACGAGCCTAAATTGTTGGAAATGTATGAATAACCAAAGGCGATGATGTATGCCATTTTTTTGCCTTGCATCCGTACAAACATGATGTCATTTGATTACCGGTATCCATAATCCCGTATGGAATCCCAGTCCAAGATCTATTGTGCAAGTTCTTTTCTTCTAGACTGACGAGCGACAGCCTCTGGATCTTCCTGTGAGTAAGGCGGGGGAGCATTCTGTAACGCTGACATCAATGCCGCATCGTCGGAGTTGGGTCCAGCTTGCGGTTGTTGTTGCTGTTGTTGCTGCTGTGGTGGCTGTTGCCTGTTGTTGGCCTGGTCCTTCCAGAGAAGGTTCTCACCTACTTGGAGGGCGGGTCCTAGCTTGCCTGCAGTCTCGCTCAACTACAATGGAGAGACATCAAATAATTGACACATAAGACAATGCTACCATGGCAATCGTTCCTTGATAGTAATCTCAAAAAGGAAAAAAAACAAAAGGCAGAAGAACATATGCTGACATTATTATAACTGTCAAAGTGAAGTTACAAATTTGTAAAACATTAATATGCATTATTTGTGAAACTGTGCAATGCGCTTTAAAAATCTGGCTATAAACGTGCACAATGACTTATGATACAATACTAATACATAGTGAGAATGGAGATATAAAGTGTAAATGAATAATCATTGATGCAAAATTTCAATCTGTGTATGACAATGAGCCCGGGTACGGTGCTGTGGTCCGGTGCGTTGCGCGGCAGGTGCAGCATTGTTTTGGTGGGAAAAAAACACCGCTGGATATGGTAATCGATAATGATAGAGATTATCGTCTGTGACTTCGTACTGTTTGGGCACTCCATCACAATATTGATACTCTCCAAACTGACCGGATAGTGCCTGACATAGCTTGGATTTGGTTCTACGTTTGGGTTCTATGAAAAATGTGTGTTCTAACAAAATCACACTCTAATCAATCTAAGTAATAAGTCAAAATGTAGTCCTGCCCTATTTTTGTACAAGCTCTTAGCAGTGCTTCACAGCCCATTTCTTTTCCGTTACGGGAAAATAAACTTTACCTCTTGGTCAATTTCTTGAGTTCCTGCTTCCTTCATTTTCTGCAGTTTTTGTTCAAAGGTTGTGAAGTGTTTGGCTGCATTCTTTCTATCTCCTTTGTTATAGAGAAACACAGCGTAGTTCAGCCACACTGATGGGTCTTTCCTGAAATAATGGATGGAAGGAACATCACAAAGGAGTTGAAAGGACTAAAGTGACCTTTTTTTCCACACTCTCTCTTTTCCACACTATATCCTTCACATCCCTTTCCCATTCTGAGTTGTCACTTTCTAATCTAATCCATGAACTTTTTCTTACCTCCCTCTTATTTCTTCTTTATTTTTCCAGCTTTGAAAGTCAAATTTTGATTCTTATTTTGAAATACACCAGCTAATCTGGCTTCACATGCAATGGAGCAAAGACAGTATGTTGTTCCTAAATACCTAGAGTTGTATGTTACGGAAGAATTGCTTTTTAAATTCCATTCCCGTCAATATTCCTATTGCCAATACCAACATTATCACCATCACCATCATCATCATCATCATCACCATCATCATCATCCAGCATCATCATCATCATCATCATCATCATCATAATCATAAGGTCATCATCATCATCATCATCATCATCATCACTATCCCCATCACCATCATCATCATCATCATCACCATCAACATTACCATCACCATCATCATCATTATTACTTTTTCATTGATGAAACACTAAGGAACTAACTAACTCTAACTCTATACTACAAAATCAATTGCTAAACATATCAACTTACTCTTCAAGCGCCACAGCCTGCTCATATGCATTGTTAGCATTCTCTTCATCATCCAGATGGGTTAAAGCAACTAATGGAAGAAGAAGAATATTGAGAGCTGTTATTTGTTTATGCTACGGTCACAAAGGTTCGTAAGAACGATAATTTCGTACGAATCTCCCTATTTTTCCATTGTCTTCCCAAATTTTCATTGTCTGAAAATCGTTCGTAACGGCATTTGTGTTGGGCCATTCAAACCACATACAGCGCTGTAAGAGTTTAATTAAAGAAACTATGTCTTACCGGCCAGCAGCATATAGAGCTGCCCCATCTTGGGTCTAAGGTTGATGGCAGCACTGATGAAATGAAAGGCTGATGCATACTGCTGCATGGTGAGATGCACCAAGCCAAGGTTATACATGATCTTCCAGTCAAACGGAGACAGGTAGGATGCCCTCTTAAGGCAGCTGATTGCCTGTGTGTGTGTGAGATCAGGTGATGGAAAACTGCATTAATGTATTGGGTAATTTTGTCTCAGATTCTGAAACAAAATCCTGGATTTAGCTCATGCTGCAATCATATACTTTTAGGTCAGTCAGGAACCCCAGGATATTTATAAGCCAAGCGCCTGTCTGATTATCAAGATATTTATGATTGGAAATTGAAATTTCAAAATTTGTTTTCTTAACGGTTTTTATAACACTACAGTCTATTGGGGAAAATGAATACGGTATGGTAAAACCGGTCACTCAAAGATTTTTACTTTTTTGAGGCACTTCATGATTATTTTGAAGCTAAATTTTTTTAGCGCTTGAATATAACACCATATCACAGACACTGATAATACATAGGGCCATCCATCTCAGATTTAACATTGTTAAACGATGCCTGTAATGTATTGTTCGTTTGTTTGTTTACCAGGGGACCGACAGCTTCAAGTCATCTCAAGGGGCTTGGTAATGAGGATGAATGCCTTACTAAAGGCCGCTGGCACATCAACATGGTTTTGAACCCGGGACCTTCTGGTTACGATACCACTGCTCTACCACTGAGCCATCACGCCTCCTTTATCAATAAGTCTGTAAACATGCTAAATGTCTCTGCGGAAGAGTGTGTAGCCCTAATTGAAACAGAAACTATGTTGGGTAGTCAGCACGTACACTAATACCTTTTGATATTCATTGAACTACATGTATGTAGTCTCTTGGATAGGACCTAAAGCTTCAGGTCACATTCTGTTCATCTCTAGGTATTTTCTTGCAGTATCAACATTTTGGTAAACATTATACAATTAAAGAACTTGCCGGAGTTAATTTACCTGAGATTCTTGAAGATAGTGTACTAGTATACTAGTCGGTAGGCAAGACATATCAAAACGAAATTTAGCGAATACATGAATAAAAAATATAAAAATTTGGTGACTTACCGCAACATATTTCTTCTTACCGAAGAAGCACATTCCAATGTTGTTCCAGAGTGATGTGCTCTCAGGGACGGCTGCAGCGGCGATGCGGTACTTGGTGAGAGCTACATCAAAGTCTCCATGCTGCTGCATCATACTACCAGCTGCTAAAATAGCCTAAAAATCAAAATCAGTGGAATTATTAAATTGGCAACACAGCAATAATGTTACTTTGCAAATCTAAGTATTGTTATTTTCATCCATCTGGTATAAGAATGTTCTGAAATATGATTAATGAATAATAATAAAGGATACTTGTATAGTGCATATTACTTTCCAGTCCTTATGCGCTTTGGAGAATAAGGAAGAGATAGAATGAGGCAATTAAAAAAATACAATTCAAATCAGATACCAACTAAATCTAAACTTAAGGGAAACTGCTTATGAACAACATCAGGCATTCCGTTCCATGATTCAGATGCTGCTACCTGAAACTATAAAAAGCTCAGTGGAAATCATCAGATTTTGTAGCAGCTGTGCCAGAAGTAACTGCCATGTAATATGTGGACAATGTTTTCCTTGTAAACAGTCTTTCCTTTGCTATTGTTTTTTCCCCATATCTGTATGAATTACATGCAAACCATTTGAAACAAATAGTCATATCAATTATCCCAATTTCTGATGTTTCATAAAACAAAAAACGTGGTCTAGATTTTAACAGCTAATAACCAATATTGTCGCTCTACGCAATTCATGTCTATCCAAAAAAAGAAAATAATATTACACAAATTTTATCATTGAATTCAAAAGTGAGTACAAATTTACATTCCCCACATGGTACTAAGCATTAAAAATATACACACCTTTACATGACTGGGGTCATAGGTCAAAGCATTCCCGAGCTGCTCAAAGGCACGTTGATTCTGACCAACCTGTCATGATGAATAAACATTTTATGATGATGATAATATCTTTAAGATGTGTATGAGAGGGATCTCTTTATACTTGTAAGAGAGACTTTGCTCTCCTCCCAGAAGAATTTTATTGCATAATTCGCAAGATTCATGTATGTAGATCATGTAGTCCATCAAAAACGATCAATGTAAACATAGCGATTTCTCTTCACATCCCCCCAAAACCCTTCATATTCATTGCCTACTGCAAACTCGTCAGTATTATGCTTGGCTCACTGTCTATGACCTTTAATATTGGTAAAATTATACGCTCCCAATAAGTTGTATAATCTGTATCAGTAAATTGTAGAAAAAAGGGTAGTGGAGTTTTAACAAATTTGAGAACACATAAGGTTGACATCAGGGAATAGAGGAGAGTTTGAGAATAACGCATGATGAATTTGTAATATCATCTAGGAAAGTCATGTAACTAACTTCAGATAAAAAAAAATCTTTATAAATCGTGACTTTACCTGGAGGTAGAGCAGTCCAAGAGTTGTCAGAAGTTCAGGGTTTTCAGGAAAAGACCTGTGAGTGCACACATACAAAAAAAAAAAGGTGGTCTCATTATTAGAAAAAGTATTTTACTGCAGATATTCGACTTTTATAACGAAGATCAACTCAGTAGCATGTATCAGGTGTATGTCAGCAAAGAAAAAGAAATCTCACCAAAGAGTGGTATTTCTTATCAAATTAATAATTACATCGGTCAATAGAAAAATATGCATATCTTTTTTATTATTTCTTTATATCGTTATTGTTTAAAAAAAACACCATTATTATTTTTTTGGGGGGAGGGGGGTGGGGTATTTTTTTTATACACATTTTTCCAAAAAAGAGTGAAATCAATAAAGCATGAAGTAATAATTCATATTTGTACTGCAAAGACTAAGTGCACAAAAATATAAGAGGGAAAAAACAGTTTTCACAGTGTCTATTAATCTTCCTTTCTATATTTGTATCTCCCCATCAATCCATCAAACATACATCAATCAATCAATTAATCTATCTATCTATCCATCCATCTACCTATAGAATTAAGTAATCAATCATCTTTCTAACATCCATCCCTTCACCTACATCTTTACAGACCTATGTCCATCATATCACCTTTATGAATACCGGGACACTACCACTACCTCCATTACAGGAGGGATTAGACCTCCCTGCTGGTCACTGGACAGGTGGTTATCTCATCAACTCAGCTCTCAATTAACAAAAGAAAAAGAGGTTCATGGGGGACCAATAGGCACCGCTTAGGCATTGTTTTCTATATAGAGGGAGCAAGTAGCTACAAGTAGTACTGTGGGGCTTTAAGAATCATAATATCCTGGGTTTTTCTATCTTTAGAGGAGTGACTTACTCGGCAGCTCTCTTGTAGACATCGGTAGCCATCTGTATGTCTCCTTCCATCAGGTAAATCTTAGCGAGCATCACGTACGACAGATCATGTCTGTTGTACTGGATGGCTTGCTTCAGGTATTCCTTGGCCTGAAAGTTAAAAGTTAAAGGTTAATACAGTGAAACATCTATATAAAGACCACTCGAGGGAAACAAGAAAAGGGGTCTTCGTGGGCAGGCGGTCTTTAAGTGCAGGTTCCTTTGATAAATGTTTCGATGAGAAACCATTTTCAAGGGGGGAATGTGGTTGCTGAAACAGGTTTGAGTGTATATCAAAGCATTCAATGGTATCGTTCACAATGGATACAATCAAAAGTTTGAAATTCACAAATGAAGTCAATTCCATATCCATTATGTTGATTCTGAGGGTGATTGTATTTCCTCATAATGATCCCTTTTTATAACAAGTATTAAGGGTAATACCTCCAAAAAGGAAATGGCCACGAAATGAATTTTCAGACTTTACTCTCATCTTATCTTTTAATTCATTGGTGAATATGATTACAGACCGCCCTTTTATAATATTTCTTTGGCTTTTTCTAAGACATCATAACATTTTGTATACCATTATAAATAAAGGAAGATTGCCCTCTTCGTTACAAATTTCAGGTATTAAACAAACAATTATTTCAATGATTGACAAAAATATATTTTTGATAAAAAAGGGCTTACCTTCAGATACTCTTTGAGATACATGTAGCAGACTCCTAGATTATGAGCAATCTCCCAGTCTTTCTCTGTCATTCGAGATGCTTCGGCATAAACATCTATGGCTGCTTTGTGTCTTCCTAGCAAGAATCTAAAGTAAAAACAAAGAAGAACTTCATATTACAAAGAGTATATGGGAAAATCTCAGGTAAAATTATTTAACAGGGGCACCAAACCAAAACGTTATCGTCAGTTTCCAAACATAAAAAGTTGAAGTAGCAGATTCAAATTGCAAATTTTGTTGCCTTGTGTCTTCCTAGCAAAACTGAATCTAAAGTAAAAAACAAAGAAGAACTTCGCATTTCAAAGAATATATGGGAAAATCTCAGGTAAAATTGTTTAACAGGGGCACCAAACCAAAACGTTATAGTCAGTTTCGTAACATAATTTTTTTTTATAGCAATACTAAAGACCACTAAATACAAAAGCTTCATTCTATCTCATATATATCATATATTTTCTCCAATGGGCTTTAAATAATACTAAAAACCACTCCAGATGCTGGAAGGCTGAAGCTACAGGAACTTACAGAGAGCGAGCAACTTGCTTCAGGTTGTCTGGATTCTGAGCGTTGATCAAAGAACACGTCTGAAAGCACTCTAAAGACTCCTGTAT
>JARBES010000132.1:25928278-25938859 GCA_030265145.1 Strongylocentrotus pallidus | reverse complement strand
CATTTTAGATTTCTTGAAGAAAAGAACAATAGCAGTACAGGGGAGTGTTTCACAAACGCTAAGATCGACTTTAAGTTGGACTTAACTATGGCAGGCCGTTCATGCCACTGTTTGCTCTCACCATTATCAACTTCAGATCATATTTTTCCTTCAATAATGAATTATTAAAAATTATAGATTCTGTAGATTTGTGACCATGATTTGTATGTACCTTGCGAGACCAATGCCAGTAAATGGTTAATGGTGAGAGAAAATTGTGGCATGAATGGCCTGTGATAGTTAAGTCCAACTTAAAATTGATCTTAGTCTTTGTGAAACACTCCCAAAATGTTTATTTCATGTTGTTCAAAAATCAGGGAGTAGTATTTCTTTTCTACTAGACCAAATTGACAGGTTGGCATTACCGGTAGACTGTTTCACTTGATGGATTACAAATTTCCTTTTGTGAATCTGACTGGAAAGAAAATGGATAAATAATGGTCATGTAATAATCTTCACCATCAACTCTGAATGCAGTTTGTGAAGAAAAGATAATGCATGTGTACTTGGAAATTTACAAAACTGTAAGTTTGATAACAGAGGTGATGGTATGGAATTGTATAAGAATAAGACAATCCTGGCTTACTTATGTGTTTTTGGTTCGATTTTTGCTATTGTCTAATGAGCTGAACTTGTTCTCCATTTTGTAGGTCTCATCCCACTGACAAGTGATGAAGTAGTTGACAAACTCAACTTCAACAGGGTAAGTGGCTTCATTCATATTTCTCCTTTGTTCTCTGCTTTTAGTGCTGTAACCTTTGATTTTTTAAAACTTTAAAAACTTGAAATGGGTTTATTATAAGTCACACAATTGTGCATTAATTATTTTTTCTTTCTTTTACCAGTTATGGAAGTATTGCAGTAAATATTATAATAATGACATACGGTAGTTGATGTGCAGACAATCTGGTATAATGAGTTATATTTTATATTAGATTGGGTATTTTGATAAGTTATTAAAGAAAGAAGTGCACTAAATATCGGAATACCAACTTTGGACTTTGAGCAAATGCCCAATATCTTGGCCACTTGGAAATCACTATATTATGGCAATGACACTCAAACTTATAACATTATTGTACTTTATTTCTGTATTTAACAGGACTGTGGATGTGAGGAGTTTTGTTCCGATTGCTCAGTAGAGCTGTCATTAGATGTGAAGTGTACGGATGATCAGACACGTCATGTCACCTCTAGGGATCTTCTCTCAAGTAACCAGAAGGTTGTCCCGGTAAGCACTTGCCTCCTCTCATCAAGTGTAATGTTATCAGTCCCGGGGGATGTTTCACAAAGATTTGAGGTCGAACTTAAATTAAGTTGGACTTAAATTTTATGGAGAGCCATTTGTAGCCTTAAAATTAAACATTTCCAAAAGCAAAAATTGAAATATTTTAGACTTTTCATAAAGTCCACATCAAGAACATGAAATCTCCTTGATAATAGAAAATTATGAATGATTTGAATCAACATGTTATGCCTCTTGAAATAACTTTTACCAAATATTTTAATAGACGGATTAGACGCTAACGGCTTTCCATAATTTTTAAAATCAACTTAGAGATAAGTTCAACTTAAGATCTTTGTGAAACACTCCCCTGGGGGGTTGTTTAATAAAGCTGTGCATAAATTTAGGCATAACTTTAAGTACGAATGACTTGAATCTGAAGAGCTAAATGGGATTCTCAAATCCTTTTAATGGAATAAACATAAGTTGAAATTTGGAGATGTAGATTAACCTTATCATTATAAACAAAACAAAAATGTTGCGCGTAAAGTTAAGCATGACTTTACTTACAAATAACTTGAATCTGAAGAGCTAAATGGGATTCTCAAATCCTTTTAATGGAATAAGCATAAGTTGAAATATGCGGATGTAGATTAACCTTATCATTATTAACAAAAAAAATTAATGCAAAGTGTATTTTGGGCTACAATTTAATTGAGATTATGGGAAATACAATCACACTTTGTTAAAATGTCAGGAATTTTTTTTTGCATCCCATTTGGCTCTTCATATTCAAATTATTTGTAAAGTCATTTGTAACTTTACGCACAGCTTTATGAAACTCCCCCTCCCCCGCAGGTTAAAAAAGACCAGTGTGTTGCAAGAAGATGAATAGGCTTTAGTAGAATCATTTTCTATAGGGAAATGGAGAAAATTTATAGAAAATTTATCATAGTATCAGATGCTCCCACAGAAAAAAGAAAAATGTAGTAGAATTTTTTAGGCTCCAGTGGAAGATAAATTAAATGTATTATGAGTATTTTATGTTTAACCAAAGATAGAGAAAATGTAGTAGAATATTTTTGGCTCCAACTCTTTTGTTTTCTGTCTGCTATGTAGTTCTGATTTTTTAGGAGAATATCAGCAGCAGTGATTTTGTGACATTTTATTTTCACTCTCCTATGCTCCAAAACTAACGATTTATTGATACACATATCTAACCATTTTTTCAGGTAACTTTTAATTATATTCAGTGCCTTTGAAGATCTGCAAGTTGTCCAAATCCAATCAATTATGTTGATCATGTTACCATTTTGTTTTGCTATTTTTAATTTTTTATGTGTCCAGGTTCCGTCAAGAAATCAGGAATCGAGTGACTATGGTGAAGTAGATGGTGAGTTTTTGCAACAAATGAAAAAGATGTTGACAGATTAGAGCCTTCCTTCGATTGCTTCAAGGGTAGAAAAATCATAAAATCCCTGAATGTTACAAGTAGAAAAGTATGGCCACCGGTTTTTGGAGCACAAGGTCCGCGGTGCAAGTCCCGCCGCGGCACTAATTTCCTTTGGCAAGACATTGATCTACATTTGCCACTCTCCACCCAGGTGTTAAATGGGTACCCGGTAGGATGCAAAAGCTAATGTGGTTAGATTTGCAAGTTTACGCTTGTAAAAATGACGCCTGGCTGGAATGCTCCCAGGGAGTGGAGAATGTGCATACATGTACATTGTGTGCGGGTAAGCCTGAATCCGATTACCGGGGTAATAATATATATACGGTATCTGTAAAGCCCTCTGAGAGGGCCTGTGCTCCTGAAAAGGGCTATATAAGAAGAAACTATTATTATTATATTATTAAATGAAAACATTTACAGGTAAATTTCAGGCTAGGAATAAAGGAGTCAATGATAGCAAACTAGAGCAATATTGTCTATTTTTATTTTGCTATTCATTGTGCTTCAAGGATATTGTTATCTGTTATAAGCAGTTTTGAAGGACAAAATAATACCACTTTCCCTACATTCCGTGGGCAACAAAGTTTGCCAGACAGTTACAGTTACTACTTTATCCATTCACTTGCCCTACAAGCAAAGCATTCTCTATATTTAGGGAAAACATTGAGCAATACAGTGGTTTATTATGTAGCACTCTGCCTCTTCATATCCACCAGACATCCTGATTGTGAAGCTGAGGAAAGGGCAGGAGCTGAGATTACGAGCTTATGCCAAGAAAGGTTTCGGTAAAGACCATGCCAAATGGGTCCCCACTGCGGCCATTGCATTTGAATACGACCCTGATAACATTATGAGGCATACAGTCTACCCTAAACCTGAGGAATGGCCAAAGAGTGAATTCTCAGAAGTAGACGAAGATACAGGTAAGTCATGTACATTTTTTGTATAATAATTTTTTTAATTTAAATTGTAATTTAAATTGTTAAATTATTATGAATTAGTATTTTTGGTAAGTATTATTTTTTCTTTTCAAAAGTTCACTGCATTTGACTACACTGGATGGGACACTTTCGCCCTCTACACGCTGATTGCGCACATGGTCCGTCCGCCGCCATCTCGTTTAATTCCGAAACAACGTGGCCGCCGTCATTATTGTCTTGATATTAGTGTGCTTACGCGCAGTAGTGCGTTTTGGGGGGAGCATGATGGTGGATGATCGTGTGCGCGGTGATTCAAGCAGGCGCATTGCAAGTGCGGAATGGTGCATGATGTTCATTGTGCATTAGTGTGTAGGATACGAGTTCTGCCATTTTGATTGTGGATTCGGATTTGCCGTTCGACGCTTGAACGAGGTGTTTTCTTCCTAAATATAATTATCATGGATTCACTGAAAAGAGTACCCAAGGAGAAGATCCTATGACTGCAAACAGATTTTTAAAAACGTTTTTATGCACATCTTTATTTTGAACTTAGAAATGGTAGGTTCGAAATGCAGTAAGAGTGATTGGATGTTTGTGTACGTTTTGCGCAAAAAATATGCTGCGTTGTCTTGCGTTCCGGAAAGACCCCCATTTGTTACGGACAAATGAGGTACATGTTACTGACAACGTTCCTATAGGGTTGGCATCTCTGTATATGGATCAGTTGAAATTATCATATGTTAAAAAAAATTGCATTTCATGCATTTATGTACCTCAATTCCCATGAAATCATCATATATTGTACTCACCAATACAGTGAAGCATCTTTATTTGTTTTCATTTGTACATTTATCTTCTTTTTCCAAAACAGCCGAGGGCAAGTTTGATGGCGATGCTGTTCCCAACAAGTTCTTCTTCAATGTCGAGTCTATAGGTGCTCTGACGCCTGAGAACATTGTCTTCTCTGGATTGTCTGTACTGAAGAAGAAACTGAGCGATCTCCAGACGCAGCACAGCCATGAAGCACAGGCACAGGCCGAGGGGTTAGCCATCAACTGAGGAAGGAAGGGTGGCGTGCGTTTGTTTGTAAGAATTTGGGATTATTCATAGGACTCTTAGGATGGTATTCTCGAAAGTGGACTAACTTTAGTCCATGGTTTCATCTTCGGACTAAGTATGGAATGCCAAGGGTCCATGTGAATATAGTTTTGAATAATTTGATATGTCCCTAAATTATCGTGATAACATAATTATTTCATAGTTATATTGTTGCTTATTGATTATGTTATTAAATTTTAAAGATTAAATTATTCAAAAACATATTCATATGGACACTTGGCATTCCATAATTAGTCTGAAAATTAAACCATGAGAGAGAGAGAGAGAGAGAAAGAGTCGGTCAGATGGTAGTTTTTCGGAAATAGCAGACTCTGAGGACAACCTGAAAGAAGTAGAGATCAATGGATCTCAATATTCATCCCTTTAATATCTGTCAGGCCATGCCACCGCTATACTTCAACCATTTGCTCTTAAACTTGATGTCATACATGTTACGTACAGTCAAACCTGCTTTAATGACCACCTGTCTACAAAGACCACATTTTTTGTTTCCCTCGAAAATGGTTTCTCATTGAAACATGTACTAAAGGAACCTGTCTACCTGGTATCGAGGCGATTTTTCACTCATGGAAACTTCATCTTAGCCAGGGATATAAATCGGGCCTAATATAAATTCCTTTTTATTTCTGTTTGTAAATGATCCCCTTGAAGGGAATAAAGCTTGATAGTAGTAATTCACCAACTGAAGCTGAGGACAAATTGCCATTAATGTGAAGAAAAATGTAGAGATAAGGCACATTTTACTATTAAACCAAGCTTCTTTTCTTTCTTCCTTAAAATTCCAAAGAGATTAAGGTTTGGTTTTATGAAACACCTTTTTTATCAAGATAAAAATAATAAGGGCGTACCATGCATACAAACTTTAAATCTTATTTTTCGTACATGTTTATCAATTTGGTTGCATTGCAAAATATTAAAGAAAGGGTGAATTTTGATATCTGATGGGGATGTTTGACATCCTTTGGTTAAGTTTGTTTTGTTTTCAACAACTATGAATCTTACGACGATATCTCTTGTACCGGTAGACATCTTGCAAGTTTTGTCTATAGAACAGAGATATTTCCCTTATATTTAATTCCTCTTTTAGTTATCTCAAATGGAATTATGGTATGGTCCAAAGAGTTAAGCATACGTTAATAATTTACTGGGACTTTATATTGTTCCAGTATGTCTTTATAGTGTGAGATGTGTACACATGAGAACAGGAGTTTCACGTATCTAATGCATGCTCAGTGTTGTCTCTCAATAGACCAGTTCACGGTTAACACATTACTGCAATGACCCTGAATATCCACAGATCTTCAAAACATGAAGAGGTCCCACTTTGTACATTTTGAAATAATCACTCCTACAGCCATGGAGGCCTTCGTTTCCCCTTTTCAAAGAATACTTCCACCTGTGTATCATGGAGTGCACTGCTTGTGCATGAATGAATAATGATTACATAACTTTCATGAGCACATATCCAGTATTTCGTCTCCGTGTATTTCAAAATTTGTTCTGCAATGACCTTTATCTACTCATGCTCAGACTGCAACCGTGAACTGGCTTATTGCATCAGAATAGTAAATGATCAAATTTTTACTGAAAACTTGGTATATCTTTGTGATATCAGGTAAAATCAGGAATGTGTATGAATTCACACTTTGGCATGAAAAGGCATGTTGTGATGCATTTAGTAAATTATGGTTGTGAAAATATGAATATCAAGAAAAACAACCTTGAATGCAGGAACTAATTTGTGAACTATTTTGAGTCCCTTTCCAGTTGGATTTAAAATTGACCATTCTTGTAAGATGAAGTTATCATAGGAATTTTAACATCTGTAACTACCATTGTTAAAATATGTGTATAACATTTTTGCCAATTCATTTCAAATTGCGTTCTGTAAATATTGTTGTAAATAAATTCTGTAATAAAATGAGAGAGAAAATTGTTGCATTGATTTGTGTGTCTCGTGTGGAACTACCGAGGCAAATTGTTCTATTAAAAAACCTGGATGTACTTTTAAGCTTCATGGACCATTTTGGAATAAATAATGGAGACGAGAGTTACCGGTATTACATTATTAGTACATGACATGAATAACCTAGACAATGGCCAAAAGTACCTAAGTGTGACATCATACTTGCCAAGTTGTCAATTTGCCGGTTCCAAGCAATTTTGTGCTAAACAATGACGTGGTGACACATCAGCGCCAAACACTGAATTTGCCCTGATCCAGCCTGTTACTTGAATTATATTGCAATGAACCTCGTTTAGAACCAGTAACCTGGACAACAGGCAAATATGATGTTATCTCTTCGGTACTCTATACATGTAGTTCCCTTAAAGGTAATACAAAGTTTTGTGAAATTTTGAAAATTGGGCGGATAGTGATTCTTTACAATTTTGATATATTTGGATGCCCCTGTGGATGTACTAGAAGCACTAGAACATTTAGCCCCGAAAACACTCCTGCTTTCGAGACAATGGTAGCTGCGACCATGAAAATATCAGAATATGTAGTTGTGATATATAATTTCCTAACGGTAATAGCTAATCGGTCGATTTTAGTCAAGAAACATTGTTTTATAGCTTAATCAATATCTTGACCTTGAGAGGGAGCTATACATCATGAAGAGTTTATTATTTACAATTTCATAACTTTAGACTCGATTTCAACCACGACAACGATCACGGAATATTGTAGGATCGCATATGTTTCCAATATGTTCATCTGAACCAAATTCATGACCCCATACCAAAACTTTGTATTACCTTTAACTAAATTTGTTTTAATACATGGGAGGAATACAGATGACATACAAAATGAATACTGCAACATATAAAAAATTGAACTATTTTCTTTATTTTATTCTGATAATACAAGTTGAATAGAATTCTAATTGACAGTTGGACATTAGTTTGAACATTATTATACATACACACACTTTTTCATATAGCACAAAAATAACAAAATACAATTGGCTGTTCAGTTTGATTGACCATTCACAAAATGGTCAAGTTTTCTGTCCATTTTTATTATAATGTTCATTGATGTGTTGTGACAATAAATAAAAAAATTCATTAAGTATAATTGTCATGATTAGTTAATATACAATCAATAATCACAATGAATCCAATAGTAAAATCTTACATGATGGTAAGCCTAAAGGAATATGAATATATTGATTTTTTAAAGATTACTTCACCTTAACATGCTTGTACTTTCAAGAATGAAATAAGGATTTTGGAGGGTTAATTTGCAGATAATAGATGTTGCCATCAATATACTTATTACAATCAGAGAACGGGGTACTCGCATTTCTAGAGCTTCTCTTGAAAATTATGGTTGTGCTGTGAAAACAGTTCAATATTGCTCAAAATAAAATCAATTTTTTTTTCTTCATTCATTTACCAGTATTCTCCCCAAACTATGGTAGTAATAATGATGTCAATACTTATCACAGCCTGGCAAGATCCCAATTGACGTCATATCTATTACATGCATTTTCAAACTATTTGTACAATATGCTGATTGATTCAAAATACATGTCATTTCACATTCATTATGATGAGGCAGATAAAGATTTTGAAACCGGAGTTTTGTTGTACAAAAAAAATGATGAATGTTTTTATTTGTTAAAATTACAGGATCGATACGCTCTTGCTGAGACTGTTTATGCACCTATCATACTCGGCCTGACAGCTTTGTACGATGGATGCATACAGCCTCATCTTGAGCGTGGGTAGATCGTATAATGAACCCATTCACATGCTAACACTTGTCCTACAGCACTTGCGCTCATAACTAATAAAAACATTTTTTTAAACCATATTATGCCAAATCAGTGAAATTTTGATCTGCTTTTCACAGTTCCATATGTTTGTTGACCTGGACAAGTATACAATGATCATCTTCCTGGAGCTTCCGAATGTCAGTTCAGTGAAGACAGCATAGCCACAGGCGCTTTGAATCACTCGGCACAATCTTCTGCCAATAGTTGATATAGCCTTGAAATAAAGTGCAGAGTCTTATGTGTCACTGTCGGCTAGTATCTTCTCTCACACCATAACCTACTGGAGCTTCCCAATGTATGCTATTAAGCACAGTCAGAGAAGCCTTGACTGTGCATGATACATTCACATGGCATTATCAGCAGCCTGGTTCACCCAGTTCTAAGTGTGTGGCTGTGTGTTATGTTTCATCTTCAGCTAGCTTCTTCTCTCTCTCCATCACCGAGTTGTAATGCTCTCCAAGGCCGTATGCATGATGGTGGTACCTGTAGAAGTTTTCAAGGTCATAGCAAAGGGAAAGTGTCAAAAGGATCGTGGTGCGTTTATGTACTGAAAAATCTTAGCAGGTAGTGCGCATTTATTTTAATGAACTAAATGGCAAATAGTTTGACAACAAAATTCCACATTTCCCCCCAATTTTTGAATACCCAGTAGATTTATGTGAATCCAATCGTAGGGAAAGACTTTCAAAAATGTTTCACAGCATCAAACTCTTCATAGCAAAGAAGGTATACAAAGTTCTCAGGAGCTCTCTTTTTTATAGTTGTTCTCTGCAGAACAAATAAAAAATCTTTTAGAGGTGTCGTGGTCGAGTGGTAATGACGCCGGACTAATGTCCATTGGCAAGACATTGATCTACATTTGACACACTCAACCCAGGTGATGTAAATGGGTACCTGGCAGGAATTAATTCCTTGAAATGCTAGAGCGCCATAATGGCAGCACAGCTAATAATCTCCAAGTTTGGAAGTGCTTAGAGACTTAATTGTAATTCGCGCTATATAAAAGCTGAGTATTATTATTATTATTAATATCTTATCAATTTCCAGAGCTCAATCTCTCTACTACATGTATCTGCATTTTTCAGCTAACTGAAGTTACATTTTTAATTCTATTTTTTTAAAACGAGTGAACTACCGGTATTCAAACTTTATATTTTTCTAACACAAAGTATCATCCTTAAACTTTACTATCTATAAAAAAAAAATATGTTGTGGTATTGAAAGGTATAAAGACAGTATCAGCATCAGCCTGTGATATAATTATTCAGTTGCATAGATGTATTGATCCTTGGATGTTTGATATTTCGACTGTTTTACTTACGATAGCATAATAGGATGACCTTTGAACTCTTCTCCCATTGTCAGCAGTGGACCTTCTGCCTGCAGTACTTCAATGGGTTTCTTGTATACCTCTGTTATGGCTTTCATCTGACAGAGAATTCAAATCGTACAAATTAAACACCTAATAATGCACTTGGGTTCAAGTAAACTCATAACAAATATATGGTACATACTTGGTGACGGACACGATACGACAAAAATGTATTGTAATGGGCATTCATGAAATTCACGACATTAATTTTAACATACATTTTGTGATACGCTTAAACTTGTGACTCAATTCTAGTCATTACATTTGTACTTTTCACAGTGATTATATTGTCTGCTGAGCTTGATTTCTTAAACATGTAATCAGTGCTTCATTAAGGTAACCATAAATGATTAGTTTTATAATTATATGTACAGTTATATATACAGTCATGTACAAATGAACTTCACCCCTAATCTAATATACATAAGTGTATGAAGAGATACATAAGAAATTAGTCCAAGGCAGTATGTCCATTCCCACACCCGAGATTCTAGTATACCTCACAACTGTATGTACTCGCCCAAGTAAAGCAAGGTTCAAACCAATTTTTGAAAAGAAATTATACTTTATATGTGGATTTACCAATTAACGTGGTAATGTAGGACATGGGATGACCAAGTGGCTTGGACAAATAACAGGAGTTAATAGAAAATTTAAAAAATGGAGAGTCA
>JARBES010000132.1:25791828-25802643 GCA_030265145.1 Strongylocentrotus pallidus | reverse complement strand
GGTGGTGATCTCTCCCACTTCAGTATACACTTGGATGTCAAGGTGACGTTTGTTTGAAAACAAGATAGCATTCTGCCGACAAACAAACAAAAACATGATCAGCTGGAGAAGTCATGCGATTTAATGATAATCAGAAATAATTCAGGTAATAAACTTAAACTAATATGCACTCAACAACTTGCCGTCGGCATAAATCTAACATTAAGACAAGAGCCTAGAAATAAGTTGAAAATCAACGAAAAATCAACGGAATAAGATGTTAAGCATAATTTGTCCAATTGCGTTAAAAGGGAGAGAGGTTGAGTTAAAGTGGGGAGGACCGATAGCCAGACACTTCAACTACAAGTTAACCCCCCCCCCCCTATGCTCACCGACTAATTAAACTTATGTTTGACTTACGTATTAAGCAATTTACTAAAATTAAATATCTATCAGAAGTGTTCGAGACATCAGGCAACTAATAAATAAAAACATGGCATCTTGTCTAAAGTACGGTCAAACCTGCCATATTGGCTACTTCTCTATAGCGGTTACCTGCCTTTAGTGGACAACCGTACTGGCTCCCTCGAGTAGGAAATGTGTTGAAGAACCTGTCTACAAAGGCCACCTGTATATAGGGGCTACTTTTTATCCTTCCCTTGGGTGGCCTTAATAGACAGATTTTTGGCCTCCTATACTTATTTAGGTAATTAATGCACCCCCGCCAATGCATCTAATTCAACCACTTTAAAATCTATCTGCACTAGTTTGGCCAGGAGAGATTAGACCTCCCTGCGTTGTCATTGGCAGGTGGTTATCTCATCAAATCAGCTCTCAATTAATATAAGAAAAAGGGACCTTGGGGATCAACGGGTACCACTAGGGCATTGTTGGCTATATAGAGGGCGCAAGTAGTGCAGTCACGCTTGAACGTTTCAGAATAACCGACTTACCTTGAGGTGAAAGTGGAGGACGATGATCATCTCTCCGTCACAAGGCTGGAAGATGGCGTGTTTGATGTTGTTGTACAGGATATCAACCTTGTCTCCTCGCATCGAGGTATAACGGAAACCTGGCATCAAACAAAACAAATTATCAAATACAGTAAAAACCTGTCTATAAAGACCACCCAAGGGAGACAAGAAAAGTGGTCGTTAAAGGCAGGTGGTCTTTATGTACAGGTTTCTTTAGTAAATGTTTCAATGAGAAAACCATTTTCAAGGGAAACAAAAAATGTGGTCTTTCTATACAGGTGGTCACTAAAGCAGGGTTGACTGTACCACTCATATCAAGAAAAATATGTTCATGACAAATTGGTGAATCAAATGAAGTTTCACAAAGTATCAAGTGAATAGTGACTTCAATGCACAGTGACAACACACTTATAATGGGCAAAAATAGCATATTTCTTATTCTTATCAAATCATATTGTCTGTTGAGAGCTGGGAAGGTGTTAACTCTTTGTAACAGAATATGAATTAACACCATTCTGGCTTTAAGCACATGATATAATAGTGAACAACATGAGAATAAACTAACAGAAGTGTACCATATACAGTGAAAATTCATAACATATTCAAAACAATTTCCTTAACTGGTTGGATACGATTGAGTTTAGTAACTCATATTTTCTGAGGAATCCAGTCCGAGATATCTTGCGGTTAGTATTCAATGAATTTAACTCTTAGCCATGGCTATTTGAACCCTGACCCTACTAGGCTCTGGTCAAGTGGTCAGTAGGCTTGACCTGGTACTGACCATTGACATGTGCCTCTAGTGAGCCCTGCATTCTCTTCTGAACAATGTTTGGTCTGATGTAAAGATCCTTCAGCTTGGGGTTGCCTCGGTTTGGGTTGACGACTAGCTTGTCTTGTTTCACAATACCCTGAAAATCGACATTAAAGAGAAGGTTGAGTTATGGGAAGAGGTGAAAAATACTGTGTGAGAGTTACCATTGTTATTATGCAAGTGTGGAAGAAAATCAGATAAAACGTGTTCCCTGAAAAGCATGGCTCTTCAAATGCCTTTATATTCTAAATATGGCATGTAACAGCATAAAAATCAGGACGGATTTGTATGCCACATGTTCGTCTAGGCCCATATACAACTTTCTGTGTACAGTGCTTGTAACGTTACGAAGACTGGGCCAAATTTCTTATCATTTTGATGGTTCCAGAACCTTGCAGTACACACCAATACGTACATGTATATATGCTAGATGATCAACCTGTTCTGATCGTTTTCACACCGTTTTTTCACAATGCAATCGCATGACCAGAACTCAACTTTCGCTTTAAACAATTCAACAAATGATCCAAAAATTGAGCGGATAATGCAAGATCACCAGGTTGTGTGAATGGTACATGTAATTAAAAAAAAAATTCCTGTTTCATGACACAACAGCCGGTTTTTGCCAATGCAAGTTTCTTGAAAATATGGAGGAAAGACGGCACTGGACAAACCAATCTTGAATATAGCCATATAGTCATTCTTCATATTAGTGAGACCAAATATAACTTAAGACTAAACTGACATTGCAATCAGTCACTGACTCTCCCTATTTATCCAGTGAAGATTCAGCAATGTGTATCTCCAGCTGATTTTCATTTGATTAATAGACATTTACTTTTTAGGAGATTCGGTATGATATAATATTATGGTAACTTGAAATGTTTTAAACCTATCCTATTTATAGCTTACACAGACCCTGTCATAAATTCTGCACTATAAGCTGATGGAACTTGATGCCACCCTTTTGGAATCAAACAAAGCAAATCTATGGCTGTATAGTAGGCTTGCGGTTGCACCATGTGAGAGAGGGGGAGGATTGGGAGTCCTGAAAAGGACACTCAGTAAACTTTCTTTCTACATCCCCATGCAAGCCGATGGTTATAAGCAGCATCTAATTCAATGTTTGTAGAAGATGTCTACATTCTCACCTCCTTTTCCCTCTTCTCGGCCTCTAATGTCTTGAATTTCTTCTGGACATCTTTGATAAGACGGAATGCCAGGTTGAGGTTAGCTGATGGAATGGTTGATTCGCCGGGATTCTTGGCGTTTGAACTCCTGTACGTCCTGTTTCATTAAATACAAGAAAAAATGAATGGAGGTTGTATTTCATTGAATATCAAAATTAAGTAATCTGTTTGTATTTGAGCCAGAGTGACAGAACGGCTAAGAAGTGTCGTAGTCGAGTAGTATAAGCACTTGACTTGAAATTCAAACGTCGTGGGTTCGATCCCAGACACGCCACTTGTGTCCTTTGGCAGGGCATTAATCTACATTTGCCACTCAATACCCAAGAGAGAAATGGGGACCTTGTAGGAAGAAAATAGCATTTGTGTTAGTGGTTGCCTATATGCCCTCACAGTGACCATATGGTAAGAATACCATATGTTTCAATGAGTTTGTATGACATGGTTTGCTTTCCCTCCTCAATCAAGAACAAGAAAATATAAACTTCTTTCTCCTAAATTGCTGTTAAATGAATAGTAGTTATGTTTGGTACTAAACATCAAATGGGAATATAGTAATATTGCTTTTGCGCTGCTTTAGTATCATAAGCTACATTTTACTTCCTTTTCAATGCTTCAATTTGATGAATGCAAAATCAAAATATTCTAATTCAAAGTGAAATCACATGAGAAATCACATAGCATCTGTCTGAAAACATATACTTAAATTATAAACCCAAATAGAGGAAGCTCTTCCATTTTCATAATAATTATATGCTTTTTTTAACTTTAGTTCTAAATAAATATCACAGCCAGTTATTCAATCATGTTCTAACAGACAAGACTTACAGTTCTTTGATGAATGTAGCCTCAGGGTTTATGAAGATGTTCCCTTCGGTCTTCCCCATAGTGCTGCCAGGATGATGGAAGTTTATACGGAGATAGGTGTAGTTACCCTCAACACTCTGACTTATGTTCTGTAATAAAGATAGAGAGGAAAGATGGTTGACAGCTTAAGGTCATATTGAGCACTAAAAAAAAAAAAGGATTCAGGAAAAAAAATGGCATCTAACAACATTCCCCCCATTTTAGTAAGAAAATTGAGAAAAAACAGGGGAAAATAGGGAAAATCAGGGGAAAATCAGGAAGAAAAAAAGAAGAAAAAAAAATCAGGGAAAAAATTTAAAAATCGGAAAACCAATTTAAATCGGGTAATTATCAGGCCTGATATAGTCAAACCTGCTTTAGTGACCACCTGTCTACAAAGACCACATTTTTTGTTTAGCTTGAAAATGGTTTCTCATTGAAACATGTACTAAAGGAACCTGTCTACAAAAACCACCTGTATATAAAGACCACTTTTTGTGTTTCCCTTGGGTGGTCGCTATAGACAGGTTTGACTGTATCAGGTTGAAGTGGGTAGATTAAGTCCATTGATTTATGAAGCGCAAAGTGCCAACCTTCTCATCACATAAAATTACTGATTCTGAAGTATACAAACAAACCCCAAAATCATGTAAAGGTGAAATTAATTTCTCATTTCTATTTTGGGCAATTTGTACAAAATACAGAGCTCCACACTTGGCATGCATGGCAATGGACTCAGTTATTAAATCAAGTTTAACTTAGCCCATCTTAATGGCTTTGAGCAAAAGAGTACAAAGTTTATACATTCGAACTTCTGCTTCTTCTTTCGTTTGAGGTAGTAGTATCATATATCAAGTTATTTCTTGATGCTGGGTAAGCCTGTTGACTTGTGCACCATTTGAGCTTGACAGATCAGTCATCATTCAAACAATAGGACATAAGTTCAGTTATCGTGAGAGGGTACAACTGAGAGCTAGAGTACTGAGCTAGCACATCCCACCATCTGACATACGTTCTACAGTCAAAATAAAAGGAAGAAAGCAGAGAGTTACACAAAAGCTGCTAAAAGAACAAGACAATGATTTGGAAGATTACCTTGATAGCGGATATGTGGAAGGGTGTGGCTATCCCAAAGACAGGCAGGATAACGGATTCATATTTCTTGTCGACAAAGAGGCGGAGTTTCCTGATGTCTGGCTCTCTGGGCATCTGTGACAGGTTCTTGTACGCAACACTAGATTTCTGCATCCTGGTTTAAAATAGGAAGAGGGACAATTGCAGAATTAAGAATGTAAGTTCTTGAACTGTGCAAGTTTCTTCCAACTAGAATGCATCATGATTGCTCTACAACAGCATATTGAGGGTTCAGTGACACAAAGACGTAACTCCATGTTTTGCTAAAAATGAGTATTTGATATCAAAATGTTCAGAAATTTGTGGGCTTTCCAGGAAACACAAAGACTGAACTCCACCCAACACCCCATTGAAATCAATGGCTAGTGAAACATAGCCTTAACTCCTTAAGGTCCAAGTGCTCAGTGACACATAAACCATTTTTTTCTCAAAATGGCCAAAATGGAGTTACGTCTTTGTGTCACTGACCCCTCGATATGTACGTTTGATGATGTTTATTCACTCAATCCTTTCATTTTAAACTTTGTCTGCTGGGAGAATCATTAATCTGTATTTAACAGAACGCCTTTAACAGTGCAATTTTACACAAAGACATCATGTAGTGTTAAAGAAAGCGCAAATCCATCATACTGTATCCTCAAAGCATCTATAACTATCTTTTATCCTGTAATAATTCATGACTGAATATAGAATGCAAGAAGACTTACTTGACTTCACTCTTTGTATCCTTAGACTGAGCTAACCTCTGTCTAGCTTCCGCGTTCATTTCCCCAGCCAACTCCCGCTGACGCTGTTTACGTTTATCTTCTGTCGAAGTCTCCGTCTGCAAAAAATAAAAGTAACAACAACGTAAATACGATATTCTTTTTTCAACCAAAAGCACCTTCTCTTCATATCCTGGTATTTTTTCTTTCTTAGACCACAAGGTTAATGCCAATAGTAAAGTCAGAAATTTGAAAACCATAAAAACGGCTAAGAACCAAAATGAATCAAAGAAATCTTGTAAGCAGTAATATTATCATCAAAACATACCCTGAGTGACATTTTTTATTGCAGAAATAATATTTCGTGAATGACAACTCATCAAAGAAACAGAACAGGCACCAATCTCTGTGCGATTGAGTTGCAGTGAGGCATGGGCTGAGATATCTAACCACTGTTTATATTATACACACTATGACTACTACTAGGCCTATAAAAAAAAATGTTGTATTGCCCTTTGCAACCAACCCTAAAAACTTGAAATCTAAGGTCGGCTTTTTTTAAAAAGTTTATATTTTTTAACCGTTTATTAGAGAGAAAAAATATTAAAGCATACAAAACTGAGAAATATCGGCCCAAAGAGGGAGGAAAAAAAAAAAGATTTCCGACCACCGACCCATGTTTTGGCACCTAAAGGGCAATACAACAGACCCTATGCTAATCACCCCACGAGTATTGGCTGCATATAAACCAGGCACTTCCATTGACTTACCCTAAGTTTGCTCTCCAGTACAGCTCTCCTCATTCCCTTACCAAGGAGTTGTTCCTGCTCCTTCTTCTGCACCTCTTTGTCTTCCTCTTGCTCATCCTCTCCCTGATCAAAGAGAAACATAAAAGATGATTTAGTCAAAGGACTAGCTTTGTTTGTTAGCTATGGGATAATACAGCATGTTCCTCCTCACATTTGTTAATACTATTTTTTATTTATCACTTTCAGAAAACATTAGCACTTTAACCATCTTATTCAGCTTCATCTTCATTGCTTCCATCATTTCCACCACCACCGTACTCATCATCAACATCATCTTCACCAATTTCTATTCCAATAATCTATTATTATATCATTCCCACCATCACTATGGCCACCACCAGCACCATCACAACGACAAATACCATCATTTCCATCATCTCTTTCATCTTAATCGTCATTATCATCATCATTATCTCACCATTATTATCATCCGGTTCGCCAACATCACCACCATCATCATCTGCAGCAGCACGAGTCACCATAACCTTCATAACTAACAGCACCAACTGCAGCAGAGCAATCCTTTGTCATCATAATTACCACTTTCATTTCATTCGTAAACATCTTCACCATCATCACTGCTAACACCAAACACCATTTATGCACCATCATCACTGCTATCACCATACACCATTTATACACCATCATCACTGCTAACACCATGTATACACCATCATCACTGCTAACACCATACACCATTTATACACCATCATCACTGCTAACACCATGTATACATCATCATCACTGCTATCACCATACACCATTTATACACCATCATCAATGCTAACACCATGTATACACCATCATCACTGCTACCACCATACACCATCTAAACACCATCATCTGATACAAGATACATGTACCTTGAGGAAAATACCGATATTCTTGACTTTCTTCTTCACAGGGGTCAGTAATTTGGCAGCCCCCTCCTGTAAACAGAAAAAAATAATGGGAGAAAATAAAATCATATTTTGATAGCCATTCTACAAACATGTTACCAATAATCTAACTTCTGTAACGTCCAATGCAACAAGAAGAAAATAGAATTTTCAACAAAGATTACAGCCGGGCTAAACAGTAACAGACAATTGTACACACAACCCCCAAATGTCACACTTATTTATGTCCATTTCCGAACCCTGAGAAAGAAAAAAAGTTAACAGTAGAGCAAAAAATTGAGGGGTTAATCATACAATCTTGAAATAATTAGGGATGCCAGTAAGAATTGATCAGAGGGCCTGAAAAATCACCTAGAATGAGCTATTTTGTACACAAAAAAGCCTAAACTATGGTCTGAAAATAACTTGCCAGGGCCTGAATTCAGGCTATTCCCTGAAAACTGGCATCCCTGAATAATACAGAACATTGACTTCATATTACGGTTTGAATTTCCAACACCTTTTAACTAGAAGTATAAAAATACATCCATTTATCTTACCTCATTCACCATGACAGTGTCTCCGATAAAGAGGGCGTACTTTTTGCTCGTCGAGTCCTTGCCTGCAGAGTTGTCCAGGTTGGAGAAGCCGACATTGATACTGAAGACCATACCCTTCTTGACCGTCTCCTCTGTCTTGGCGTTGAGGACCATCGTCCCTTCACGGAACTCAATTCCGGTCAAGAATCTAAAACCAAACATGGGAAATTAAAAAAAAGTTAGAATCTCCTCTGTCTTGGCGTTGAGGACCATCGTCCCTTCACGGAACTCAATTCCGGTCAAGAATCTAAAACCAAACAGGGGAATTGGGGGAGTTAGAATCCTTTGTGTTGTGAATAGAGATACCAGTTGGTTTCACCCAGGGTTTTGGCATTGAGGACCATGGGTGCCTTCACGGAATTCAATTCCGGTCAAGAATCTATTACCAAACAGGGGTAATGTTTTAAAAAGTTAGAATCCTTTGTCTTGTGAATAGAGATACCAGTTGGTTTCACCCAGGATTTTGGCATTGAGGACCATGGTGCCTTCACGGAATTCAATTCCAGTCAGGAATCTAAAACCAAACAGGGGAATTTTTTTTTTAAAGAGTTAGAATCCTTTGTGTTGTGAATAGAGATACCAGTTGGTTTCACCCAGGGTTTTGGCATTGAGAACCATGGTGCCTTCACGGAATTCAATTCCGGTCAAGAATCTAAAACCAAGCGGGGGAATTGGGGGAGTTAGAATCCTTTGTGTTGTTAATAGAGATACCAGTTGATTTCACCCAGGGTTTTGGCATTGAGGACCATGGTGCCTTCACGGAATTCAATTCCGGTCAGGAATCTAAAACCAACATGGGAATTTTTTTTTTAAAGAGTTAGAATCCTTTGTGTTGTGCATAGAGATACCAGTTGGTTTCACCCAGGGAGCCTGAAGAGACTCCGACATGTGAGAGTCCCACATGTTCTGTTCAATGTAAAAACCTGATAAAAGCATGACACAGCCTGAAAATTGGGATCCCTCCAAATAATAAAGACAATAATAGCCAAATTCGTATATTGCTTAATACTACGTTTATAAGCGCTTAACATTGTAATTATTACTTTAAAGTAGTGGTCTAGTGTCATATGATAATTCGTAAGGCTGTGGAAGAAATGGTCTAAGGTTGAACTTCCTGCCATGGTGTCTGAATCCAGGGACTTGTTTCACAAAGCCTTTTTTCAATGACAAATACAAAAATCAGTGACAAATCTGCTGATAACCAATCAGAACCAAGGATTTCACTAGCTTTTAACAAAGACTGTCATTTGTCACTGATGACAAGTTTTGTGAAATGGGGCCCTGGTCTGACATTAATCTATCCTACCAGTCTTACACCGGATGGGTAACTCTGAGGATGCCAAAAGTCAAAGTGAATGAATTTGCTGTTGCCCTGTATGCGTGAAGTTGCCATCAGTTGTCTTTGATCTTCCGAGACATGTGATGATTTCATTGAACAGGCTGCAGTCAATGATCGCATGCCATACTTACCCAGCATTCTTTGTGAGGTTCCCAACCAGTTTGGAATTCTTTTCCTTGACTAGATTGACCGCGGCATGGAACACATCGCATGCCTTCACACCTGAAAAACAAACACATTAAAAAATAGTAAGGCAGGTCCCATGCTAGCATTTCTTTCGTAATGGGTCCGATTTGGCATATCTAGGGTCGTTATTCGTAGACCCCTTGTTAACATTTTGAAATTGAGGGAATCAATAGTTAGAATTTGGGTGCCTATGTCTAATGGGAGCCTGTTAGTGGCAAGCCCGAGATAAGGTTCCCAACCCTTCCAGTGTAACAGAGAAGTTTCTCCTTGAAGACATGTAAAAACATTGATTAAACATATTTGTGGCTTATACCTAGTAAATAAGATCGATCTGCAATTGAAAACAAGTCAGAAAAAAAATCTTGGAACCAACATGTTTTGAACCTGCATCTACTGCTTGCCAAATATGTTTAAACAATTGAAATTTCTGCCAGGAAGAATTACATTTATTAAAATGTAAAAACATGTTGCCTATAATGTATCAGACAATAGTCTGCTCTATATAGAATAGATAGATGATTCCCAAGATCATTAATGTCTCATCTTTCAAAAATGTATACATTTCTTCTTCTTCATCCATTTTTTCATCAACCTCACAATTAAATGCTTCTCTGATTTATCTACTTGTACAAAAGCCAGCTTTCTATGAAGTGTTAATTTCCCTTTTTTTAAAGAGGAGCCTGCAGGCGTACCTGGTTTGAGCTCCTGGAGTATCGCCTCCTCCACCTCCAGCAGGAGCTGATAGTTCTGCTGTTGCTCCTCCGTGGGATCCACCAGGATGGTGCGTACGATGTTGGAGCAGTAGGACTTGTACCTCACCCCCATCGAACATGTGATGGCTCCAAAGTGCATCTTGTGCTCATCACTACAGTGCAAGAAAATGAAGGTCAAAGGTCAAATGTCAGTGTGGGTATGACAGTTGTTTAGTTTTATACTCATAGCACTTATTTGGAGCATGAGATTACTCTGCAATGGATCTTGAAAAATCGAAGGTTTACAGGTCAAATGTGATAGTGTGACTCTGATAGTGTAAAATAATCATTGTTGGTTCACTTGTAGGACAGAAGCATGCATGTACTTGCTCCAAAAAGCATCTTATGAAATCAATGTACATGAAATTAAGGTTAAAGGTCAATTGTTAGTAGCGTTGATTGTTTTCACAGCGAGTCAGACAGCTTTATGTAATAAAAACATTGTAAATTTCACTAAAAATGGCTATAAAGTAAATCCTATGGATCATTCTGAAGTAGTCACATTCATAGCAGTCCAAAACATTTTACACAGAACAAAGAGATGTGTCTCTGCAGAGACTGGTAAATCACCACTTCTCCTTTCTCACTACTGTTACTCACCTGACCACACTAAA
>JARBES010000132.1:24291343-24301358 GCA_030265145.1 Strongylocentrotus pallidus | reverse complement strand
CTACATGTAGATTAGATCTTCCACAGCTCTGCTCTTAGAACTCCAAAGTCCAGTGATGCACCAACAACAAGGTGGACAGAGAAGTTCTGTATGCTAACTGATTGTCTAATTACCTATCCCAGATCATTAATTAATGATTGAATGTTGGGAACAGAAACTAAGCATTTCTCGCCTTTTCTTGAAATGACCACATAAAAGACTTTGCAAAAAGCTGCTAATCGTAAAGATAATTCTACAAGGAAGTTGCAATACAAACATGATGAAATATAACAATGACATGGGGAATCTCAGTTTGTGTGACCTTTATGATCAGGTTTGTTGTAAATCAGATTAACAGGAAGAGTGAAGAAATACAATATCTGTTTCACTTCCCCAAGTAATAAAGTTCCTAAACTTACTTTCAACTCATTTCTTATCAATAATTTCATCACTTTTATATTCATTCTTCAGATTTTACTTGGTGGCCTCAGTGAAAGAAAGGGGAAAAAACCTGTAGGTGCTTCATTTAACATCATCACAATAGTGTGATAGCATATCAGAACGAATCAAACTATATTTTTATCACAGAGGATAATAGTTTCTAAAAAGTATTCACCATGGCAATTATGTAACATTTTGGTACACAAGAACATATCGGGTGAAAAAGATTAATTTTTCTGAGATGTATTCCAAGGTAGAAATAGGCAAACACAATGAAACGACACTTGAATGTTATCATAAGTAAGACAAATTATTTGCTTTTACATGGCATCCCTCAACAACACACAGCATTGCACAATCCTGTGATAGCTTCAAGGAGCTGCTGAAAGGTTTCACTAATCACATCAAGGTTCAAAGTTCAAAGTTCAAGGTTCAAGCTCACCTAACACAGGCTTGTAGACAGGCTAGCATGGTTCCTATGGTTTCTGGTGGTAAGACCCCTGTCTTCCCACCTCCTGGTAGCTCTCTGGGCTCCGGGGGCAACCCTCCCATCACCTGAGGGGCACGCCTCTTCAGGAACTTCACACAGGTCTGGACAAAGGACTCCTGCTGGACGAAAAAATAGTTGAATATGTTCTGTTACAAATTGGGGAGAGTAAAAAGAACTAACAATATTTTAATGTTTTTGTTTGAAGCTCTATTTTTCAACTTGGTCAAGGTTGACCAAGGCTGCCAACCCCAACTGAAAAAATCCTATTCTTTTCCCCCAAAAATAACAATCCTATTTTTGATCAAGAAGTACTTTCTCACCGCGAACATGCCTTTTTTTGGGGGGGATGGGCAATTGTATTTTATTGAGGAAAATCGTACCTTCGTATTTACTTAATCATACAAAATACAAAAATATCATACTGGTTGGCAGCTCTGGTTGATCCTGGAAAGTTTTAGTAAACATAATTAACAACATGAAGAAGGATCACTCAAGGTATCACCAAGAGCTGGAGACAACACAAATTTTAAACTATATCTTACTCCATGTTCTCTGATTTTATCCGTCATCCACTTGTCGAGCTTGAGGTACTCTCTCCGGGAAGCAAGGCAGGCTAGGTCGATAACAAAGAGGAATGGTGTGGCGTTAAGGAGCAGGGACAGGGCTTTGAGGTCCTGGGCTACGTCGAGGATTCGCGAGAGCCTGGTCTGATCGCTGTCCCCTCGCATGTACCAGTCTGCCATGGAATGCATCACGATCTGACGGATGGTCGGGGACTGGCCCTGATTGAAGGAAACAGAGGGATAAGATTTATGAGTGTATGCATGAAAGAGGGAGACATATAGAAAAAACAATGTAAACAAGTACAAGGACAGAGAGAGAGAGAGAGAGAGACAGAAGGTGTCAAGGGGTAAAGAAATATGGAAGAAGACAGACATAGAGAGAGGGAGACATTTTTTAAAGACAGACGAGACAGAGAGAGAGAGAGAGAAGGGGGAAACATAGAGAGAGAGAGAGAGAGAGAGAGAGAGAGACAGGGACGGGCGAGGGGGAGAAAGAAAGGAGCAGAATTCAAGGTTTCCATTGGCTACCAAGTAAACAACATGAACGGAAAATCCCACATGAATTGTGCTAACAAATATAGCAATTTGATAACCATTCAAAAGGTTGATGAAGCAAATATAATTGGAGTGTCATTTTCTATCACTCCCAAGTAGATGATTGTCATAACCTACCTGGCCATGCCATGCATAATGGAGAACAATGCCAGAGTTAGGGTGGTTCCCCAGGAATATTGGCATCAGGACGGCTATCAGCTCTAAACGAAGTGGAGTCATTGTGGGCTGTAAATAAAAGAGAATCATATTGGTACCCTGTGTTACTTCATGAATAGAACAGCATTGTGGAACAAACTCAAAGATAAAGTCGAGTTCTGGTCATTCACTTGCATTTTGAAAGAAACTGTGTCGAATCGATCAGAAAAGTTTGATCATCTAGAATATGGTATTGATGAGTACTGCAAGGTTCTTGAATTATCAAAATGATAAGAAATTTGGCCCAGTCTTGGTACAGTTACAAGCACTGTACACAGAAAGATGTATATGGGACTAAAAGAGCATGTGGCATGTGGCTGTTACATGCCACATTTAGAATATTAAGGCATTTCAAGATCTATGCTTTTCAAGGAACATTTTTAGCCCGATGTTCTGCCACAATTGCATATTAACAATGATAACGCTCACAATTTTGTTTTTCCTCACCTCTTCCAAGAACTAAACCTTCTCTTATAAGTTACAAACTCTTCTTGATTTTACACTATCATTGTTATGGCCTACCAACCTTGAAGACCAATATTATTCTCTTCCCATTGTAATATGATTGCAGAATTAATCAAACTAATGTTTCTAAAGCAATGTTTTTTCCTTATCATCAAATTATCTGCAACATAGGAAAGTGTCATCATAACAATCAGAAAGAGGATTTTGTATACATCTTCTGGCCAATTGCATTCCGGCATATTTTATGCATAAGTGCTTTCATTACACAATATGTTCCATTATACCGAAACAGGTACAATCACATGTACCATCACACCATTACACAGCACCCATGATTGCCAGCAACACACGACAGTATCACTCAAAGAAGTTGCTGGCTATCCCATCCCGCACCCAACTCTACCGGAACTCATTTTTCGCTCGGACAAATGCA
The DNA here is from genome assembly GCA_030265145.1 of Strongylocentrotus pallidus. Lineage (NCBI taxonomy): Eukaryota > Metazoa > Echinodermata > Echinoidea > Camarodonta > Strongylocentrotidae > Strongylocentrotus > Strongylocentrotus pallidus. Next base: position 24,298,237 of record JARBES010000132.1, on the reverse strand, counting down.
CTTTCGAAGATCACCCTTGACGCTACTTCACTGGAGGGCTTCAATGGAGCGCTTCCACCCAGCATCTAGACCAAGAACTAGATTTTTACTCGCACAACATTTTAAATGCACCAACAAGCATGCACTGCAAATGAGCACCTAAGTTGATTCCTCAGCACTACATCCTGACTTATGGATCCTGCTGAGTATCGTCGTAGAAGTATAACGTATAATCGTCCACTCCTTACCTGTACTTGAAGCAAGGCTAGAAGAAGCATGTCAGGGCAATGCTTGATGGGGAAGCTAAAGAGGTTCTTGACCTGTTCATACTTCCCAGTCTCTGACAACTTCAGCAGCACCTCAACAAGCTCAAGGGATTTCCTGTGAACATAAAGAGAAGAATAATCAAATAACTTGGTCACATCAAACATGGACAAAATCTGGTGCTGGGAAAGAAATTCAATATGCAAGTATTCAAGAAATACAGTAACTATTTAAAAAGGAGTTCTCACAATAATACAAAACTAACTTAATAAAAACAAAATTACACATGCTAAAAGCATACATAAACAAAATCTGTCAAATAAATTTCTGGGTAATATGCAAATACTCTTAGATTGGCCGAGTGTTTAGAATAAATGACTTTATCTGGGACTTCCTTAAGATCAAATTTTCATCAAGTTTTTCATGCAAGTTTTTAAATCATTTGTTTGTCCAAACAACCATATGATGCACATTCATAACAACTATATAATCAGCCATACAGGATACAAATGGCCTCTTTGAAGACATAGCCAAATTACCAAAACCACAGGTTATAATCAAAGGCTTGTTCAGAAATTGCATAGAAGACCGCCAAGCCACGTTTTTTTTTTTTTTACATGTAAATGAACAGACTTGCACATATCCACTGAGCTCTGTGTTATAAGATACAGAATTGTTAAGCATGGTAGACTTTACATCATAAAAAACTGCTGCGGTTTTGCCGTGTGATATCTGAACGAGCCTGAAGAATTTTCCATGACAACAGTTTTATCAAAGGATCAACAAAACCATGAAAATTTTGCGAGGGCCAGCAGCTATCTAGCTACCAGGAAACCACAACAAGATTAGATCATACCCAATAGACAGGTTTATGCATACTTGTCAAAGAAAGGTTATTCTTGACCTCCTAAAGCTTGCCCAAGACTTGCTTGACATTGCAACATGTAAAGTATGCAGACTGAATTCCAAGTATTGCAGATCATTCACTAATAACAGGTTAATTGAAGAAAAAAAATCGTCATTAGGTCCCCAGGAAAGATTTTTCCACCAATTTGAATATATAATTAAACCGGTCTATTCATCTAAGCTTTATGTTTATGACATACCATGTAGCAATCTTTCTGTTCTCCTCTTCTGGTGGTGCCTTTAGGATGTCAATGACCACTGGGTGACAGGGGTAGTCAGCGAAACAGAAGATGTCTGGCTGGGCGAGGGCTTGTTGGATCCAGGAGAGCTGGAGAGAATCAAAGTGGATCAAGATATTAACCTGCACTTGCTACTCTCCACCCAGGTGTCAAATGGGTACCCGGTAGGATGCAGCCGTCATTGTTGGTCAAACAGCTGTGAGCGTCAAGTAACGCCCGGCTGGAAAGCTCCCCAGGGAGTGGAGATTGTGCACACAGTGTGTGCGGGCAAGCACTGAATCCAATGACCGGGGTAAAGCGCTTAGAGACATTTGTATTAAGCGCTATATAAAAATTAAATATTATTATTATTATTATTATTAATCAATGGAAGCATTCGTCAATAAATGCACATACAATTTACCAATTTAAGCTTCTTATTTCTAAAATTCACAATCACATGAACTTTCCACATAGCTTTAAAACTCAAACTAATAAATTGCAAGTCGACCAACCCTTTCAATGTTTATGAGATGGAAATATTTTAGAAAAGTCAATCTGAAAATAAAATACAACACAGAGGAAACATTGTGCTACATAAGAAGAGTTTATCACTGTGGTAATCTGGCATTTCTTTCAATTTAACTGCCTTAACATTCACTTACATGTGATCTTCATGTACAAACTAGCTGCAACTAATTTCTGCTTCAATTTATTGCACTTTGGGACTAAAATGAGCTTTGACAAAAAAAAACATTACCTTCAAACTTCTCTCCATCCCAATCAGTAATTACGTCATTTTTTCAAAATGTATGCACATCTAAAAATTATAACCCCTTTTTTCCTTAGTACAGTCAAACCTGCTTTAGTGACCACGTGTCTACAACAAGCACAATTTTTGTTTCCCTTGAAAATGGTTTCTCATTGAAACATGTACTAAAGGAACCGGTCTACAAAGACGACTTTTTGTATTTCCTTTGGGCAGTCGCTGTAGACAGGTTTGACTGTAAATACCATCCATCTTTCATCGCAACTTACCTGTCCTTCAAAGTTCTTCCAGACTCTGTAGAGGGCTTCCACAGGGAAGACATCCTGCTGCAGACCCCTGATCAACGCCGTCTTGACCAGCCTCAGCGCCTGGCTCTCGCCGATGTAGAACCCTTGATGGTCAAGTTCAAACACCACCTCCTTGAAGTTGATATGTGGGGCAAGCTCCCTCACCACCTTGATGAAGGTGTCCACGTCCCAGGTGGACAGCTGCCCGGCCTGGTCCTGCTTGTCCTTGCCATCGCTCCACACGCTAGCCCCTGACACCGACTGTGCAGAAGAAAAGAGCATTTAGTTCCTTTCTGATCGATAGATACAACTGTATATATTGTCAACTTGGCCTGCTGTCTATAATTTATTGCTATATCAAGTCCAACATTTTTTAAACTACCGCAAAAATGTATATGTTCAAGTTTGAATGTTACAAAAATAGACAAACAGACATAAATGAGGCTGCATTTTGTGCGCAGAGCTTTACAAAATTTACAGTCTACAATAGGATCACTGTTAAGAAAATACATAGATGGCTGGTTCCTAGATTTTTTCTGACTTGTTTTTCAATTACAGATCGATCAATTGATCTTATTCACTGGGTGTAAGCCACAAATATGTTTAAATAAAAGAAAATACATGTACTACTGAAGTAATATACAAGCTTGTTTCTTGTGAAAATATGTTCAAATATCTTATCTTCTCTCTTACCTGAAGTGGAAGGTTATCCATAAGGCCTGTGTGGGTCCTGGCCATCATACCGATGACCTTGGCCACATTGCTTGCGGTCAAGCCATTGATGCCAAACTGGACAAGGGTCTTGTGGCATTCCTCCACCGTGGCACAGCAGCTGTACCCCATCTCCTGCATAAGCTCTGCCAGAGAGCCATCCATCTGATAAAGAGGAAACAAAGAGGTATACTTTAAAGGCTCATTCAGATATTGGTAAACTGCAGCATTTAAAAAATGAATAAATGTGAAAATTATAGCAACTGCGTGCAAATAATCTATGCAAGGGTTCTTTGCGTATTCACTGAGGTCTGTGTTATAGAGTGAAGTGTGACGTCATCAACAATCTATTTTTAGAATTTCTCAATTTTTTCTTCATTTTCCAAAAGAGCACCAAAAATAATGTCCAAATGTCGAAAACCAATTGAATATGTTAAGTATTGGCTGAGATATGACCATCTGAATGAATATATGTCCTATGGGAACTCACTGTTATATGCTCTGGCTCCTAATGGATTTTTACATAAAAAAATAAAAAAAATTGTCGGAGGCGGGATATGAACCCTCCTGTACAAATGTAGATGCGACCCAAATCACCGCCTTAGACCGCTCGACCATCCCGACCCTGATGCTATCCCTTGCAGTTTTCTCTTGTGTATTGCGCTATAGCTTTACTCGCGAGAGGATTGAGCTTGCTTTAGCTATGGCAAAAACTTAAATCTAGATCTACCAGTAGAGTTTGGTTGAAATTTTATTTACGAGATTGACAAAACTTTGCCCTTCATTTAAAAAATATAACACATAATTGTTGGTAAGACATGTGTTATTCTAGAAATGTCCATCACCTTTCATTGTCGTTCCATATGTACAAATTTGTGCTGTGTTTCATGGTTTTGACTTGCGATTTTTTTAATTTTTTTTACTCTTTCGCCGCAAAGGCCGCACCCCAACTTTTTGATATTTTTTCTTCCAAAAATACTGTGGCCTTTACGCCGGCAAAATACGGTATGGATCATTGATCTAGGTTCTCAACCCAATAACTCCTTGTGTATGACAATGATCTACATTTGCCACCAGACTAGCAATGAGAAAATCCCCACTATCCGCAAGTTCATGCAATATGACCGTGGTAAGCATAGTTGCGCAATAACTTTCCCCCTACATTGCAATTAGAATAAGAATAGGGGAAAACCCGGTGTAGTGATGCACATTTCAATCAGTTACAACAGGGGGAGAGACCCAAACAGTAACATTCATTCATTTGCATTTCACTTCCAAGGCATAGGTGATGTCAGATACTGCATGACAATAACAATGTGGAATATTCATTTTTTTAATAGAAATTTGCTTTAACTTCCAGTGTTGGAAAGTGGCTGCAAGATCTGCACATGAATGGAAATTAGAAAATTCCTAGCATTTACGCAAACTTCCACCGTCTTTGTTGACACATCACATAACTCACTATTACAATGCTGTCAGAAATAACTCTGTCCATATGAATATGTAAGTATTAAAAATACAAACTGCCACTGTATTTGTCGACAGATCAAATAACAACTCACCACTCCTTTAGGTATTGCTATGCTGTCAGAAATCACTCTGTCCATATGAATATCTTGTTTGTCACCATACAACAACGGAGCAAGCACCACAGGTACTCGCTCAGGCGGAAATTCTGTAGAATCGAAAGCAGAATAAAAGAACAATGTACAGAGTCAATTCAGAAGCAACACATCAATAAGGTCATTTTCTATGTTACAGACTAACAAGGTCAATACAGTAGAAAAATAAAGTGAGTAAAGGGAAATTCCACTCTGGCATCAACTTGGCTTAAATTAAACCAGGAACCCTGATTGGTGCATTCCCTTCAAGCTCAGGGTCAGATTTTCAATCAAGACGTCCATGCAACATTGTTGATTGTTTATGTTACAGTACACATCCCTGATCTGTGAAGTTTGAGAAACCTGTAAATCTTTCAAAATTTTGATTGTACAGGTTTGAATTTTGATTGTACAGGTTTGAATTTTGATTGTACCGGTTTGATTGTACATATTTGAATTTTGATTGTACAGGTTTGAATTTTGATTGTACCGGTTTGAATTTTGATTGTACAGGTTTGAATTTTGATTGGACAGGTTTGAATTTTGATTGTACCGGTTTGATTGTACATATTTGAATTTTGATTGTACCGGTTTGAATTTTGATTGTACAGGTTTGAATTTTGATTGTACAGGTTTGATTGTACATATTTGAATTTTGATTGTACAGGTTTGAATTTTGATTGTACCGGTTTGAATTTTGATTGTACCGGTTTGATTGTACATATTTGAATTTTGATTTTACAGGTTTTAATTTTGATTGTACAGGTTTGAATTTTGATTGTACAGGTTTGAATTTTGATTGTACCGGTTTGATTGTACATATTTGAATTTTGATTTTACAGGTTTGAATTTTGATTGTACCGGTTTGAATTTTGATTGTACAGGTTTGAACTTTGATTGTACAGGTTTGAACTTTGATTGTACAGGTTTGAACTTTGATTGTAAAGGTTTGAATTTTGATTGTACAGGTTTGAAAATCAGCATCAGGCAGTCAGGCTATTATTCATTCACAACCAAAATTGGTTTGATAATGCTTTAAAATATGGCTAACATTTCACCAGAGTGTATATCTCAGAACCTTAGAGCCCTTCGGCAAGCCCTGAAGAAAACAAAGGACCTTGTGCTTTGCAAATTTCATTTCATACTCCTCCTTCCACTTTCCATTTTTTTTTACATGTTTCAATTTTTGTTTGTCGACTACCCTGAAATTGTTTTGAAATGTAAGGTAATTATTAAACATTGCATATTGTTCTGTCAGATCCAATACAAAGAAAACAATGTAAGTAAATCTATGATTTAAAAAAAAAAAAAAAAAAATTACACACTTTTACAATACAAACATTGAAACATACATGACCCTATGCAATGTTCATAATAAAAGGAACATACTACACATAGCTACATACACATGTCCTCAAACACATACATTTACAAAACACATTGTCTCAATTCAACACTTGATACCTGTTATTAGTCTAATCCCCATGGGATTCACGTAACATGATAAAAATCCACCTCCTCCATGAAAAGCATACTGTCGATACATGATTCCTTGGGGTGATATGAGCACTAAGATTCAGCTGAACCAGCCAGTTTGCAACAGAGTGACAAAGCTGTTTATGTGTAAAAGGATATTCTTTGCCACAGGCAATTACCATTTCAGCTGTTTACTTTGAAAACACATACTTTGGTCACAGTCCAAGGTGCGGGCATATTTCCTCACCTAGGCCAGGCACTGATTATTTCAGCATTCATGTTTACAAATTATGATAATGAGTAACAAACAATATGGCCAGTTGCCAGGAATTGCACAAGACATAAACAAGTAATTGACAATGCATGTAAATTCTCAAACAGCATATCATACATTCTTCCATAATATTAAACGAGTACCCCCTCCCCCCCCCCCCCCCTCCATTGATGTGCATCTACATGTGCTTTACTTTCATCGAAAACACAAAAATCTGAGAAATTAAAAGGTGAAAGTTCAAGAAGTGCCAAACAATTAAAAATAATTACTGCCACACTGTTTGAAGTGTGCATATGACATAGACTGCTCAGCATGTAGAAACAAGGGAAATCCTCTCGGCGGTCTCGCCTGCATTACGCAATTCGATATGATGAAAAATTGAGGTTGGAACATTATTTATAGGCAGGGT
>JARBES010000132.1:23879342-23889778 GCA_030265145.1 Strongylocentrotus pallidus | reverse complement strand
AGTATTGGTGGACCAACATCCTTTACATCAACAACTTCTACCCACCGAGCTTCATGAATGAGGTATACAGCCATCAATCTTTATTTTTTGTATTAACCCGTTGCGTCTATAAATTTGATTGGTGATCATTGTGATTGGATTGAAGACTATATATTTCTTCAAGATTCTGAGACAGTTGCCTCTCCTTTGAAGGTATTATCCATGAAAGATAATTGTGCCCAATTTTAGCAATGAAACAAAACATTTAAATTATTTAAAAAAAAACATTCACTTGACAGTTCATTTATAAAAATTGCCCAAAAATTTGCTGGCTCAGAAAGAGTTACCATTAGATTGTATGTACCTATCGTTCCGTTCTAGCAGTGAAACCAAATAGGACTTAAAATTTAGAGTCGAGTGATTCATGTGCTTGACTTCAAATGACTTTTCGATGCAGGAATTCTGTTTTTAAAGGGCTGGTTGTGTTGGGTTAGTGGTCTAGCAACAGCTAATGTAAATTTGCATCTATTATATGTTGTTATGTAAGGCAAGCCATAATGTTTGTCCTACCTAGCAACGGCTGATGTTATTCACATTCTGACAATTTAGATGACGCTTGTTAGCAGTTGTGTACATGTCCAGGGCCCCATTTCACAAATTTATAAGCTAGTAAAATCCTAGCTTCTGGATGGCTATCAGCAGATTTGTCACTGATTGTTGTCATTTGTCATTGAAAAAAGGCTTTGTGAAACGGGTCCCAGGAGGTACTGCTTATAGTCCTGGAAACAATTTAAAGATAAAGTTGAGTTCTGGTCATGCGGTTGCATTGTGAAAGAAACGGTGTGGAATTGATCAGAAAAGATTGATCATATAGCATATAATTTATTAGTGTGTACTGCAAGGTTCTGGAATCATCAAATGAGAACAAAATTGGCCCGGTCTTGGTAAATTCAGTTACGAGCACTGTACACAGAAAGATGTATTTGGGACTACACAAACATGTGGCATAAAAACCGGGCCCCATTTAAAAAATGTTACTTGTCATATTTAGAAGAGCCATGCATTTGAAGAGCCATGCTTTTCAGGGAATGTTTTTTCTCTCATGTTCTTCCATAATTGCATATTAAATAATGATAACGCTCACAAATTATTGTTCACCTCTTCCCAAAACTGAACCTCCTCATGAAATCTGTTCTTTCCCCCATGCAGTGTATAGGATGGGTATGGTACCTTGCAAATGACATGCAATTCTTCATCATCAGTCCTTTCATCCTGGTTCCCCTCTACTTGTGAGTATTCATTGTTCACTTTCTTTGAAAATACATTATTTTGCTGTAAATTAAATCTGTGTATACCCAATTAATACTCTTCTCAGGGGCCTATTTTGAAAGCCATTTTGATTCATGCCCAAAATGACCTCCAAATAATTCTCATTGATCCTCGTACTTAAAAAAATAGCCCGCAAAATACTCCATTGACAAAAGCATGATGCTCTTTGCCCAAAGTGAAGATTTTTTTGTTGTTTAAATTGACAACCAAATTGAGAGAGGCCATTGATCACGTTGAGCATTGTTTCGTCTGTCCATGCTAGTAGGTCAAGGGTCATGACATGTTAAAACAAATGTTACATATACAGTGAAACGTGTTTTAGCGACCACATGTATAGAAAAACCACCTGTCTTTTTCATAGGCTGATAATTGTTTTGTTTCCCTTTCAAATACTTTATTATTGAAACCTGCACTAAAGCAAACCTGCCAATAAAGATGAGCATGTCTGATGATTATCTCTTTCAGTCTCCCATGGCTAGGCCTCTCCTTAATTGGAGTTCTTCTCGCGGGCAGTTTCGCCGTCACCGGGGCCCTGGTCGGAATAAACAAACTAGGGGCAAATGGAATGTAAGTATAACCATTTTTTTTCTTCAATGTATCAAAACAATAAATTTATAAATCCACACGGTGTGGAGATTAAAGATATTCTTGAGTTTTTATCCAGAATTTGTTGCTTCTCAGGTATTCACACGATAACAGATGGTTTTATTGATTGGTGAACGTGTGTTTTACTTTTATGACTGACAGGTCTTGTATGATTTATCACCCAAAGACTACAAAAGGCCTGCACCAACATGTAGAAGAGGCTTGCTCTCTCGAAACCCAATCCTCTCTGATCTTAGGGGCTTTGTAATTATGATAGGGATTTTGTTGTTGTTGTTGTTGTCTCTGCGTCATATCTGAACAAGACTTGAGTGAATAGTCTGAAAGATAGGAATATTAAAATATTTATACCTTCAAACTAATTCCTTTCTCTCTTTCTCTCTCTTTCGGTTCTCTTTCTCTCTATCTCTCTCTTTCTCTTTCTCTCTCTATCTCCCTCTATCTCTTTCTATCTCCTTCTGTTCTCTTTCTCTCTATCTCTCTTTCTCTTTCTCTCTCTCTCTCTCTCTCCCTCTCTTTCTCCCTCTCTTTCTCTCTCTTTCGCTCTCTCTCCCTCTCTCTCTTTATCTCTCTTTCTCTTTCTCTTTCACCCTCTCTTTCTCTCTCTCCTTCTCTTTCTCCTTCTCTTTCTCTCACTTTCTCTTTTTATTTCTCTTTCTCTCTTTCTCTCTCTTTCTCTCTCTTTCTCTCTCTCTTTCTCTCTCTCTTTCTCTCTCTCTTTCCCTCTCTCTTTCCCTCTCTCCCTCTCTCTTTATCTCTCTCTTTCTCTTTCTCTCTCTCTTTCTACCTCTCTTTTTCTCTTTCTCTCTCTCGCTCTCTGGTTCTTTCTCTATCTCCCTCTCTCTCCCTCACTTTCTCTCTCTATCTCACTCTCTCCCTCCAGACCAATACCTGGTGTGGAAGCCACCGGTGCGGACTTCAGCTCGGTGATCTACGGCAAGCCTTACTGTCGGATCCCACCATACCTCGTAGGAATGATTCTGGGTTATCTCATGTATAAACAAGGGGACAGGAGGATTCGTCTTAATCCTGTAAGTACTTGCGCAGATCCAAGACATTCAGTCATTTTGTGTGCTATACATTACATGTCATGATCATCGTTGTTTAGCAGCCATTCATGCCACTGGTTACTTTCACCATTATGATCTTTAGATAATATTTTTTCCTTCAATCATGAATTATCAAAAATTCTGTAGATTTGTGACCATGATTTGTACGTCCCTTGAGAGACCAATTCCAGTCTTATTATAAAGAGTTGTGGTTGATCTGGATTGATCATAAATCCTTAGAACAGTTGCAAACTTACAAACTTCTATCCCTTTTTGTACAGAATTGGGATTGTTAGCAAATTATGAATGATTTTATTCAAACCCAGCTGCTTATAAGGCAGACCCAAAAAATAATTGTGTCATTTCACTTGATACTTGATCTGGTCCATGCTCTAGTTGGGCTATACTACATCTTTTTGTTAAAGGTCTGATGGTGGAACACGTGGTATTTTTAATGGATTTGTTGCTTATTTATTGAATGTATACTCATATTGCAGGCCATTTTTATTAAACGATTCACGTTCGAAGCTCTTGCATTGGTGATATGCACGGCTCTCGGTAAAGTCACAATGAACCTAATAATAAACTCGACAAGTCTCATTCATTCAGCCTGCAGGCAAAATGTTCATTTCTAGATTGTATATTTCCTTTATTTGTCTTTGCTTCTCTCCAGGCCTTAGCATCACTGGGTTGGGCTGTAGCGACGGTGATCGGTATGTCGTGTGTGTATGGCCTCCTTGGAGCATACAAAGGTGATCTGACCCTGGCAGGGTCGATCCTCTATGAGATGCTGAGTCGTTTCGCATGGGCAGTCGCCCTCTCCTGGGTCGTGTTTGCCTGCAGAGAGGGTTATGGAGGTAAACAAACTTTCCCCAGTCTTTCTTTTTTGGGATGTAGAGGGAGGATTCTCGGGGCAAGCTATTTAGTCTGTTTGTGCCCTAAATGTTATCAAGTATCACATAATAGGGAACATCATGAAGTACAGCAGTCTGCTGCAAATTGGAAAAATGATCGTTCATGGAAGAAATGGTTTATCATGATGATGATTATGGCCCTCAAAGTGAACCAGTATTAGTATAACAAGTAAAGCATGCATTCATATTTCACTGTCAGAATGCCTTAAATAGATATACCGGTACTGTATTATTAACTGTATCAGACATCTGAGCAGGGCAATTTTCAAATGTTTTTGCCCTTGAATTTTAATTTGATAAGCCAACAAAACTACTGGTGACAAAAATATTGACCGCTCAGCAAAGTCTATGGGATTTTGAGTGTTAAACTAGCGGGCAATAATGTAGAGCAAACATCCGGGTATTTTGTAATTTTCATTGCGCAACTATTACGCATCTGAAAGCCTGCGCACTCTATTATGACGTATTAATCACACCTAAGGCACACTGTTTGCAGTGTATCGAAAATTTTGTCAAGCACTGGATGAACAGTGCTGGTTTTATTTGGCTCAAAATCCTTCATTCAAATTATAATGATGTACATTTTAATATTACCGTATGTCGTTATTTCTTGTGAATTTTGTTTGACATCTAGGCTGGGTTAATGACATCCTATCTTGGAGTTTCTGGCTGCCTCTGAGTAGAGTGACGTACTCGGCCTATCTTCTCCATCCAATCATCATCTTCATATTCTTAGGAAACATCCAGAATTCCCAGATGGCATCCCTTTGGCTTCAAGTAAGTATCCTCCTTCATTCTTTTTTCGAAAGTTCCTCCTCCTCTTCCTCCTCCTGATGAAGCAGGGGCTGTTTCACAAAGATTCTAAGTCTAACTTAACTCTAAGTTGAACTTTAAAGTTATGGAGCCATTTGTAGCCTTATAATGAAATACATTAAAAAGTAAAATTTCAAGTATTTTAGACTTTTCATAAGTTCTACATCAAGAACGTGAAATCTCCCATGATAATAAAAAATATGAATGATTTGAATCAACGTTTTATGCCTTTTAAAATAACTTTTACAAAATATGCTAACGGCTTTCCATAATTGTTAATTCCAAGTTAGAGATAAGTTCAACTTAGCATCTTTATGAAACACCTCCCAGATCTACTATACCAAAGAAAGAGCAGCGTACTGACATTTCGTGACTTAATTTCACCGTTTCTGCGTGTGTAGATACTTTCTTTCTGTCTTCTCATCCTATGCATATTTATTTTTGTGGAATAGCTGTCACAGAAGAAATAACATTTTTTAATTGTTTAATTCCACCTTCAGCTTTAGTTAATCAAGCTCATACCAATACCATAATTTTGTCATTAATTTTATTAGTAGAATATTATATATAGCTTCAAAAAAGCCTCGTTTGTCATATATTAAATTTATATTTAATTTCAGTCTCCATGATGATTTTCTTAACTTTTTGAAGCATTTTTATATATTAATTTTGATCACTCTTCAAATTGGCAATTTGGTATTACAGCCCTTATTTGCTAGTTTCCATTCCACTGCCTTTCAAAGTCAGGGTGATCTTGCAAAATAAAACAAAAACGGGTGTTTACACTTTTTACCTTCATACGTAAATTGAATCAAATTATTTATTAAATGTGAAGCACGATATTTCAGTGTGTATTACGATTTTGTTATGTTCCGAAATGTTGGTTGATAATTTAATAATAACAATATTTGACCATATGTTTATGTTTATTTCATTCTGTCAATTCTTTCCCCCAAACTCCTCTCTGATCTATTTCTTCTGCAGCCTACCTACTTTGTGGGATACTTTGTGATGTCCTACGGAGCAGCGGTCGTCATGGCTCTCTTCATTGAATTCCCATTTGCCAACCTAGAGAAATTATTTGTCCCAACCAGACGGGGCTAGGATGTTGTTGCCAATTTGTTCATTCAAATATATATTTTTTACAAATTTTTAACGTTTTTAATTGAGATATTGCTAGTATGTAAACCCTCATGCAAAAGTGCAACAGAGGTATTTTTAATTCATATAGTGACCATGATTATTTAAGTAATATAACGATCTTGTTATCCTATTTTGACTGATACATGCACTGCTACAAAATTTGAGATCTTCTAATACATAGACACTTTTGTAATTGTGAGTTCAGGCTTGTTTCGATTTGCCACAGTAAACAACTGAGTTTTATTTTCGTGTGTGCGTATTAAATGAATAGCTAGTGGAAATGAAAAAAAGTAGCTGTACGCAATAATGGTCCTACACATATTCACATAGATGTGTGTTAAAGCCACATATATGAAGTAGTCAGTGCCCCCCTTTTTGTTTCTATTTGTTCTTCAGTTTTTTAAAGAGGATACTACCAGATCTTCTTCACCTTTCATGTGTATGATAGTAAGCCAGCTCTTAGATGCAGTCTGCACATGGGAAAATAAAGGTCATTTGTACCAAAATCGAAAACATCTAGAAGAAAACTGGACTCGTGCTCATGAAAGTAATATATAATCACTCATTTATTCACTGCTGGCACATTATTTGATACACAGGTGGAAGTATTCTTCTCAAGAGGGCAAACCTAAGGTATTCATGAAGTACCTCCATCACTTATGCTGTCATAAACCCTATTGAAGCATGTGATATTATTCTTTTCATTATAGTCAGTTTCCATCTGTATTTAGTATTGTATCGTCACAAATGTACTGATTTTTATCATGTATATATATCATGTTTTAAAATTAATTAATTCTGTTATTACAATTATTTGTAGAACTCGATCACAAACACTTTGAAAAATAAACTTAGGGCAATCACCATTTGCAAACGGTGCAAACGTTACAATCACATATTATATAATCTGAATTTCTTTGGATATTGATATTGCCCCTGAGTTGATTTTTAAAGTATTTTTAATCGTTTTTTAGAAAAGATAATAAATTTGATTGTATGATCAGGGAGATTTATAGCAATAAGCTGAACCTCTACAAGCAAGGATACTTGTCTGCTTAGAGCCAAAAGGGTGTTAACTCGTGTCATTTTACACAGAGTTAATGCCCTTCTGATTCTTGATAAAATGACTTAATTATTTATTTTTAATTACGTGTGCGTACAATATGTACATGCATTAAACCTTTGATTTCGTAAAGAATTTGTATGACATTTTCAACCAGTATGACATCATTTTCAACTTGTATTCTTCACACTACTTTCATGTCATGATATTCCATCATAATTATGGTGTTGTTTTCAGGAATGGCATTTTGGTATGTATCAGGTTGGCACTTGTGTCATTATACAACTGAAGTGTGTGTGTGTTATTTGGGTTTTTAAAGAGGTGTATCAATCAGATAGGATTATTTACATCTGACGACCGACATTTAACATCACCATCTGAAAGACTCGGTCTCGAACGGGTACATGTTCCAATTTCTCATACATTTAATATATGGAGAGTTCTGTTAGATGTCTATCATGTGTTTTTATGGAATAAATGATGAGGAGGATGCTTCTCATGGGATAAATCATCACCTCCTGAATTCTCTAGCTCTATAGAGTCCACTAGCAAAGTAACATCTAGACGATTAACCGGCTGGTCATTAGAAAATGATATTGACTGGCCGTTAGTATACAAATAATGAATGTTTATGAGTTCAATAGTGCAAATATTTCATGAGTTGAAAGATTAGCGTTCTATTCAACAGGCTATGCCTCGTTGAATAGAACATTAATCTTGAGTTGAAAGATTAGCGTTCTATATTCAACAGGCTATGCCTCGTTGAATAGAACATTAATCTTGAGTTGAAAGATTAACGTTCTATTGCCTAGTTGAATATAATGTTAATCTTTCAACTGAAAATATTCACACTATTGAAACGAATGAAAAACTTTTTTTTATTTGTTTTATATTACATCGTTGTTTAACAGCACAAAATTGTTGTTTATACTGACCGCCATGGTGCCCCAGCCAGGTCGTTTGCTTGTGGATGTACGTGTCAAAGGTTAAGCTGCAGTGCAACCTCACAACTACAGCAAACAATTTGGGTCGCAGATAACCAAAAATGCACGCTGAATAGAACAAAAATGCACAGCGAATATAACCCAAAATGCACGCTAAATGACGTAATCGTTAAATAGATTATTTATTGAATGTCATGTGACCAACAATCCTCCAATCAAATGACAAGGATCTACTTAGATGTAATATAATACTTTCTAATGACGAGTTACATGTTAGGAAAAATGAATACCTCATCACATGTCTACTCTCAATCTATCATTTCGTAAGTATCTACGTCACCATTAGTAATTACATATATTAATATAGTCATTTATTAGAGGTCTATATACGTACATGTAAATATACATTTTTATGCTAATCTGTCATTTTAAATTGTGTCATGTGTGTTTCTGTACTTTTTGATAATCAGTTTTAACTTCTTATGTTGAATAATACAGATGATGAAAGATTTTTTTTTCATGCTGCTGGTGTCGTCTGTTGAGAGCCAGAAGAGCCTTAACTCCTATTAATAATACAGAGTTAATGCCCCTTTTCCTCTCAACAGTCTGTACGCAATATAATATATGTACATCTTGTCACTCGTGGTTCTATCTTGCTGATGATGAATACACTAATAATAATAATAATACATAAGATTTATAAGGCGCCAAATCCATTTGACAGTCAAATGCTCAAGGCGCATGATAGAAGAATGGTGCAAATAATTATTATATCAATGTTTTGTTGCCTTTAAACAAAAATGAAACAATGCATAGTACCCTTTTACTTAATTACTTGATTACTGGCACATAAGATTTTTATAAACTGTTGTATATATACCAAGTACAAATTATTCTATCAAGTTTTATGATTGTTTGTATGTAGTAACGACCCAAAAATATAAAAGTGGCATTCATAAAATGTATGATTTTGTCTCCGTCACTGTGCTAGGTTAGCAATAAAATGATTGAAGTACTGAGCGAGTAGGTGACCTAGCCAATAAACAATGTTGGGGTTTATAAAGTCTACAACAATTTTTTCAAGTGATTTTTTGCAATAAGTAATAATTCATTGGTGTTCAATAAATGCATTTATGCACAATCACACATGTTTCATCTAGTGCATTCATGTAATTTGTGCTAATTCATAATTAGTCTATTTATCAATGTTTTAATATTAATATTTTAATCTGATTAGTTAAAGAGGGGTCGTTGTGCTGAGAGAGAAGGTAGGAAGTATGGAGAGAGGACGGGAAAGTCGAGAAGGCGGAGCTTGTTTATCTACCACAACCTGAAGGGGGGGAGAAAGGAGAAGAAACAAAAGGGGGACTGTAAAAACGAGAGAAAAGCACTGATATAATATATTTTGGATGATAAATAGCCTATTTATGTTTGGATAAAGACAACCTTTGGCTGTGGGACTAAAGAATCGATATGCTAAAAGGAAAGAAATCGTTACCAGGGGGAGAAGGTGGGAGAAAATAAAGAAAGAGAAAGAGAAGGGTCCATGGGCGGAGTCCCCGCAAGCTCAGGGTTTTTAAGCATTTAATCACGGTCAGATGAGCATCCAGGGGACAGCCTTTGGGCCCCCGGTGGGGTCCATGGGCGGAGTCCCCGCAAGCTCAGGGGTTTTAAGCCTTTAACGGTCAGATCAGCATATTTCTATACCTCCTTTATTTTGTGAATCTGGCTGGTCACTATGCTTTCTTGCTTTCTTTCTTTCTATTTCTCTTTAAGATACTTTTTTCAAAAAATTGAGGGGGAGGGCTCTAGCTCCCGAGCACCGCCGTTGCGCGTGTCCTGACATATAGGCATCTAAATCAGCATATTGTTTGCCTGACTGTTAATTTCCAACAAAAGCATACAAAAGTATAATTTACACAATAGTTGGAAGTTTCAAGTACATTCAAGTACGATTAATTTGATTTTTTTTTTAATAATTAGCTTTCTCCTCCACCATTGTACCAGTGAAATTAAAACAAAAAGTGTGCTTAACTTGTTATAACGAGAGGGATTGCTGAGATGTGCGGGGGTGAACGGAACCGTGAAACGGAAGGATCACAAGTGCAAAGGTTCAACATAATACTTCCTGTTATGAATGTCAGTGGGAAACTCGGAATTCCCACTCGATTTAAAAAAAAGCACACTCAAAACATTGCATTGCTAAATGAAATTTTACGCCTCTTACTAAAAAGCATACTCGCCTATAGAGCTTCTCCGTAAGGTAAGTGCTAAAGAAGAAGCGAGTAATTTCATAATGTTGTGTATAGCCCTATTAATCATGGAATATTGCATTATGTTGATTTAACACTTTTTAGAGCAATAATAGCCGGCTAAGTATTTACAAAATATTTCACACTTTTGATTGTGTTGGCCAATTAATTCACCAGTTTGTTTTCTTCTCTTCCGCAGGTGATGTGCTAGAGTCGTCAAAGATGGCTACTTCCTTAAAGCAGGCTGTCCATAAGAACCTTGAGTGTCCTATCTGCCTGAGCTTCTTCAAGGAACCCAAGAACCTGACCTGCTCCCATACCTTCTGCAAGGGTTGTCTTGAGACTCT
>JARBES010000132.1:23274257-23285132 GCA_030265145.1 Strongylocentrotus pallidus | reverse complement strand
GTGCCCGGTAAGCTACTGTTCCCCACAGCACCAGACCTGAACACCAGGCTGCGTAGACTGGTGGCGGCCTACCAGAGGGAACATAAGAAGAGACAGCTCAAGGAACAGAAGAAAGAAAAGGCAAGTCTATTCCTCAATGAAATGTGTGTCAATCAATGAACGGTGGTTGTAGCCTACAACATTAAAGAATTTTGCTCAGAAGTGGTTGCATGGAAGAGAAAAAGTACCAAATCGTATTGTTTAAGGCTAAGTAGAAAGCCAAGAAGTACATAATTTCTTTGGGAAATTTAATTGTTTTTGTGACTAATCTCCAATTGCATGTCAATAGCCTTAGGGAACACACACGTCAGATCTAGAAGGACATTTGTTGAAAAATGAGAAAGAAATAATGATCTTCCAATTGAAGAATCAGATAGAATGATTATAACAATTAAAAGAAAAGGATATTTAAGAGTACTGATCACAGTGGGTTTCCGATGTACAAAAGAACATGGAAACCTCCTGAAATGATTTATCTACAAGAAAAGAGTTCCGTCATGAGTAACTATGTAAGATGTTGATTCACTCAAGCATTTATGTTATACTTACAAAGAACATTATTTATGTCTCAATTGAATACAGAAAGAACAGGTCAAGATGGTGAGGATGCAGGAACAGATGCGCCAGAGAGAGCTACGAAAGATTGAAAATGCTCAAAAGTAAGTCGGCGCATGTCCTTTAATTTGGGGCTTTGGGGTTTATTTGTCAGCGATATTTACATGAAACAATCTTGAAATGAATTCTTTCTCATCAAACAAAAATGATCAGGAAGTTTTCATTTTGTACAAAACGGATGATTCATGTTTTACATTTCATTCATTACAGGATTTATCCGATCTTGTTGAAGCTGTTTATGCACTTATCGTACTCACCCTGACGGCTTCGTTCAATAGTTGATTGCAGCCTCAACACGAGCGCGAATAGACCGATAACCCATTCCTATGCATCATTTGTATTTTATAAGATGATGAAGCGGATTCTAATCAAACAATTGGTTGAGAGCGTACACGTGACCAGGCATTTATTTTACCTATCAAGTAATTTTACCAATGACCGGTCATTAGTAAATACTTATGACCGGTCATTATATAACACCATTTTATAAAACAAATAAAACATCGTCTTGTAAAACAAATAATACACATCATTTTGTTCGGGCATAAGTCAAATCACCCACACTCTGTACCTTCGAAACAGTCAAAACACCCTGGGCTATCGCCTCGGGTGTGTTGTTAGACTGTTCGAATGGTACCTTGTGTGGGTAATTCTTACTAATGCCTTCACTGCTTTGTATTATTTGTATAATAAACCATTGCACTACTCAGGCCTGATAAAAACCCGATTTAAATCAGTTTCCCAATTATTTTTTTTTTTTTCCCAATTTTTTCCCCGATTCGTTTTCTTCTTCTCGATTAAAAAAAAAATCCAGATTTTTTTTTTTACCAATTTTTTTTTCTTTCCTATTTTATCCTGATTTTCCTGATTTCCCCGATTTCCCCCTTATTTTCTCTATTCTTTCCTATTTTTCCCTATTTTTCCCTATTTTTTCCCAATTTTCTTACTCGAAAGGGGGCAATGTTGTTAGATGCCATTTTTTCCCTGCGAATCCTCTTCTTTTTTTTTTACTCAAGGGGGGCGTGGTTGAGGGGAAAACAACAACAAAATTTTTTTTTTAGTGCTCACTATCACCCCCGACTACTGTCCGTCTTTCAATTGCAGATGGTCAAGACGAGAGGAGGCGGACTTCTACCGCATCTTGACGGCCTTCGGGGTGGATAAGGACCAGGAGACGGGCAAGTGCCGCTGGGAGCGCTTCAAGCACCTTGCCAAGCTGGACAGGAAGTACGAAGACAGGATGACGGAGTTCTACCAGCACTACTATGCCATGTGCCTCAGGGTGTGCAAGAGAGCTGAAGAGATACCAGAGGGATATGGTGAGTTAAAGCAGGACTGCACTACTTGTAGCTACTGGCGCCCTCTATATAGCCAACAATGCCTAAGCGGTACCCGTTTTTCCCCCATGATCTCCCTTTTCTAATGTTAATTGAGAGCTGAGTTAATGAGGTAGCCACCTGGCAGTGACCTTCCTGTGTGGTCTAATCCCTCCTAGCTAAACTAGTACAGATGGGCTTTAATAGACCAGCTCATCTTTAGCACATGTCCCAAAAGACCCTGAATATCCACAGATCTTCAAAACGTGAAGAGGTCCCACTTTGTACATTTTGAAATAATCACTCCTACATCGATGGAGGTGCTACATAAATAGCCTTTGTTTCCCCTTTTCAGAGAAGACTTCCACCTGTGTATCATGGAGTGCACTGCTTGTGCATAAATGAATAATGATAACATAACTTTCATGAACACGTATCCAGTATTTTGTCTCCATGTATTTCACGATTTGGTCTACAAAGACCTTTAGTTGCTCACGCTCAGACTGCAACTATGAACTGGTTTTTTGAAAGGCATACTTGATATTTTTGTCCCAAATTTAAACGGCAGATATTTGATTTGTATGCCGTCTTTGGAAATGGCTTTGTGTTATCATTCACATTTCAATTTATGTCCCTAGTTCCTATCATTCATTGTAAATATTTTAGATGTTGTGATCTTGATCCTGTTTAATTTTTTACATGTTGAGGAAAGAATGTTTGACAAGCATCGAGTTCAATTTCCTTTTCTTTATAAGCTCTTGAAATGATGACAGATACATAACACTTCCTACTGAATTAATGATGGTGTTCTGCAATGCTGATCTTGAGCTAGTTTAAAAGATGAAGCCAAAAGTGCTGTAAAATATCTGGGGATCTCTAAAGATGTATCATTCATTGTTTATTATTTGCATATTGTGGAAAAGAGAGTTGAAAGCATTTTGCCCATATAGGATGCACAAACAAATTATAGGTGTGCTGAAACACCCTATTCCTGTTCCACTCCCTGAGAAAATGAGGTTCAATAACTATTATTTATACATTCTTTCCTTTCCTTTAGGTTTTGTTTGTTGATACATTTTATTTGTGGCCCCTTTTGTCATTCCTCTTTCTCAGATTCCCTTTCTGTGTGTGTGTTGTCAATAATGATGATGATTCACAGCATGGTGTCATATACAGTCAAACCTGCTTTAGTGACCACCTGTCTACAAAGACAACATTTTTGTTTCCCAAATGGTTTCTCATTGAAACATGTACTAAAGGAACCTGTACATAAAGACCACTTTTCTTTTCTCCCTTGGGTGGTCTTTATAGCCTGGTTTCACTGTATATGATTGAATATCAAAGACGCAAGCAGAGCTACCAACCATTTCTTTTTACATACCGCACGTCAAACAACTGCCCTAAAATGTCATTTTTATCACAATTTCAATAGAAAACTAAGGTTCAAACATACTTGAAAACATACTTGAAGAGAAAAATATTCTCAAAAAGAATGAAACGGCGATAATACCAAAATAACAACAACAAAAACACCTACTTTTAAATAAAATAGGTCCTAAAATGCAAAAAAACAGCATTGGTTGTAAGTTTCTTTTTAATGAATTCCTTTTTTTTCCTTGAAATTCCTTTTTTTTTGTTGCTATCATGGTTCCTTTTTTGGGTCGCACAAGGTTGGCAGCTCTGCGCAAGCTCCCCTAAATATTAAGTTCGTATGTACACATCTGCTGACATAACACTTTTGAGGCATGATTTTTAATTATTCTAAACTGCCATTCTTCTTTCTTCTCCCATCTCTGCAGGTGCCACGCCCCTCCCTGACAACTTCACCATCGAGGACATCACGGAGGAGAGGGCCAGCAAGTGCCTCTCCCGCATCGACCTCCTTAACAAGATCCGCACCCAGATCCTCCCCCATCCCGACCTGGATGAGAGGCTCACCAAGTGTCGGCCCAGCATGGAGCTACCGGATTGGTGGGAGCTTGGTCGCCACGACAAGGACCTCATCCTAGGCGTCTGCAGGTAAGTTGACAGTTCTGTCAAAGTTCTGTCAAAAGTTCTGTGATGTGCCATTACCTGTTTTTTTCTTAGATGCTGATACACATGCAGCTGAGCTTCCGCATTTGTCTTCATATAAGACAGATGCAAATTTAAAAAATGTCAGGGAATGTTTCATTTTGACATCAAATAAGGGAATGAACAATGACCAAGGCCTTTCCCTTCTGGTGGCCTTAGTTACTCAACAGTGCAGCAATGGGGATTGCATACACCTCTGGAATGCTTTTTCTTATGTTCCTTACCTATCGCTAACCTTATAGGCCAATCAATCACAGGAGTCTTTTCACTCTCCAAGATCTTGTGGGATCTGTTTTGCTGGTTAATATACATGGTCAACCTGTACCTCGTAGCTTTGGTTCCTTCTTCTTCAAGTATTATTTTTTAGTGCATTTTTATGAAGGTAGGTTTATCAGGGCCCTGTTGCATAAAACTTACCATTGATGGGAACTTTGCCATCAATGGCAACTACCATGGTAACAGGGCTCAACAGCCAATCAAAATGAAGGTTCCCATGGTAGTTACCATTGATTGCAAAGTTACCATCAATGGTAAGTTTTGTGCAACGGGGCCCAGTAAATTGAATTACTGCTCTATGACTATTTTAATTGGTTATCCTCATGTACAGGTATGGCATTAACAGACAGGAATCCCAGCATGCCATGATGAACGATGAAGAGCTGTGCTTCAAGGAGCTCAAGGAGAAGTTCCCTGAGGCAGCCGCTGCGATACCCGTCCCTGTCCCTGTCACCAGCACCTCTCCAGGCTCAGCACCGGGTCCCTTCCAGAGGAGACCCGGTCTCAAGAAACCTGGCCCTAAGAAGGGCGTTCCCAGGAAGAAGAAACCACCTCCGGGGGCGGGGGGTGACCCCAGCAAGCCCTCTCCTGCTGCTGCTGGAGTGGAGGGCACCACTCGTCAGGGAAGTGAAGAAGGGAAAGTGAGTTTGGACAATGGGGACACTGCGCCGCCTCAGGCTGCGGAGAGTCCAATGAGGTTTGGAGAGGGTGATGATGATGAAAGGACTAAAGGGGACGAGGTGGAAGGGATGGAGGATACCACCGATGGGGATGCCATGGAAGCAGCAATGGACTCCTCACAGCTCAGGATCAAGGAGGAGGAGCTTGAATCACGACCAGACAGTGCAGACATGAGTCAGGACGCCAACAGTATCAACGATGACCTGGACGAGGGACTCGGATCTGGCGATGACGACAATGAAGACGACGACGAGCGAAACAATATGGATGAACATTCACAGGCTGTCATCGAGCAGGAAATTATATCTCCTCCGTACGACAGCTTGGACAATATGAGCAAAATGTCAGGGATCGATGACGAAACGTCCAACTTGTTTGCAGTGAAAACAGAAAGTGTGGATGACGACTATGAAGCGAAAGAGCACTTGACAAAGATGGAGGTGAATTATGAGAACTTGTCTGATGATAACAGCAACTTGGGTGATAGTGAGCAGCCAATGGATGTGAAGCCACCCCTGTCCATGCTCCAGGAGTTTCTCCTGAAAGGTGGTGATGAGAATCACCTTGCCATGGTGAAACAGGAGGGTAAAGGAGGCAAGGTGAAGCCAGAAGGGAAGAATGCCAAATCTAGCAGTACTAAGAAGAAGGACAGCGTACCCAAAGTGGTCGTCCCGACATTCAGATGGCCAAAGGTAAAGTTGGAAGCCCCATACTTGAAATCTGATTATATGTTGTGAATGTCAAACTTTGATTATGGCTAGTTTGGCTTAAATAAACATTTGCCACTCTCCACCCAGGTGTTAAATGGGTACCGGTAGGAAGGAATTCCTTGAATGCTGTGAGCGCCGCAATCGGCTGCCTAGCAGAGCTGGGGTAATAGTTGGAGCGCCTTAAGCACCATGCATGGTGGATATGTGTGCTATACTATTATCCAATATTATTATTATTATTATTAATTTCATCGGTTTAGAGCCAGACTAACTGGAGCATATAGTTGATGCCCATCTGGCTCTGCGCTGATGATATACAGTTACCTCAAGGCATGATTCAATACATAGTGGTAATCAAATACCCGTTGGTGGTTAGAATGAAAAGAAGTTACCTCTTATTCACAGTCACAACATTTGTAGTGAATTTTACTGGTGATGGTTTGTGTCTACCGGTAAACCTTTTTATGGATGAACAGGTTTGATGAGGAATTAAAAAAAAAAAATCATTCATCATTTCACTAAAGAGAATTAGTGTTCTGAAACAAAGCTGTAAAACATTAATTCCAAGCTTGTAAAGCAATTTATTTTGTCTTTAGTCATTACTAAATGTCACTTGTAAATGCAAGCAGCTTTTATTCTCCAGACAGTCTAGGGTCCTCTTTGTAATAATGTACATGCAATGTTATCGTATTCTTAACTGAGCGATTCAGTAGTGAAGACATCCCCAATTAATTTGTTTCTTCTTTCTGCAGGATCGTGTGATTGTCCACAGACTGGAGCAGCTGAGCCACCTTGTGTTGAAGGATGAGTGGCCGGGGCGCAGGCACCACCACCACCCCGCTCTCACTGAGCCGCCTTACGATGACACCGACTCCCCTGGCCCTAGGGGAGGGCTGGAGCACAACTATGCAGGCGGGATGAGCTCCGGTCGCAAGAGATCCGCTCCAGTACTGGTAAGGTTTCACTGGATTCATAACACACATGGGCATTAAATAATGGGATAATGGTGATGATGGTGATGATGATGATGAGGATTGGACCTTGACTATACCTTACTTTAGATTTAAGATTACAATCCTCTATTTGTATTGACTACCATGGATTATACCTTTCATTAATAGAGGTTATAGAGCACAATTATTTATGAAGCATTAGTGTTACTATAACGTATCATGTGCATATATACATGTTTATATTACTCGAAGGACAGTACCTTTGGCATTGTGTAGTCTTCATGTCCAAGTCTAACAATCTGTCTGAATGTTATAAATGCACAGGTTTGTTTTGTTGTTGGTTTTATTTATTTATATTTTTCAAATTCTTTATTAGTCATTAGTTGAATGCTCATGATAGATGATAGCAATGCTCATCTAAATAAATGTCAATGTTTCCATTGTAGAATCCAGATGGGACCGTGAGGAAGAAGAAAAAGAAGAAGAAGCTCATGTTGGATGCACAAAGAGGTGGGTCCTGTTCCTTAGTTTATACCTATATATATACATGGTTTCATCATTTGGGTTTCCAAACTAAGTGGGTCCATTATTTCATGCACTATCAATTCTGAGCTGACCCCTCACATCGCAACAATTAAATGTCATTCTCCTGTTATTTATTTATTATGATTACATAGGCCCGAATTCACAAAGGAGGTTTGTCGACAAACCTTGGTTTTCGTACGTCATATGACGCGTTTTTACGCGTATTTTACAAACCTGGTTTATAAAGAACAAAAGGAGGTTTGGTTTCGGGCCATAGAGTTTGTTATCACACCAAGAGGAACCGCTAGCTATGGAAAGTTCACTCTTTAGAGATCCATTTGATACTTCAGATAACGATCAAGTTCTGATAGTACTTAAAGATAAGCTTGAGTTCTGGTAATGATAGAAAATAAATTCGAACAGAATCCAACAAAACTTTTACTGAATGTTCAAGTGCAGGATAAACAACCTAGATTAAATTCTAGCCATGTTCTCTTGACATATGATTCCCATACCAGAGCTCAAGATTAGCTTTAAGCTGAAATGACTTCTTTATTCTAATCTAAAATTTGTGTGCGTTTGTTTACCAAACAGCTGCCCAATTTGCCGCCCTGATGCGCCAGAACCAAGCCATGATGGCCGCCTTCACATCTGGTAGCGCCCTACCCGGATCCACGGGGGAGGACCCCTCGGCGATCGCCGCCCTGGCCAACAACACCCCGCCCCAGTCCACCTCCATGCTCCCCCTCCCTCCCAACACCAACCCCTCCTCCTCCTCCAGCTATCACATCCACGACACCGTCTTCAAGGCGGTGCCAGACTTTGTGAGGGAAGGGCGTGGCCCTGCGGAGGGGCGGGTTGTGGGTGTGCTGGACCTGAGCGGGAAGGGCATGGCCAAGAAGAAGAAGAAGAAGGTCAAGGTTCACACCCTGAAGGTGGACGGCAAGCTGATCAAGATCAAGAAACCGGTGGTAAGAATTCCTTAAAATAAAGCCTGTTCAGCCTCAATGTGTTAAACTTTGAATAATTTATTGCATGTAAATGGCAACAAAGGCCTCTAAGTGTCATTCTAATGTAGTGAAGGGCCATTCCTTGATTAGAGTTGCATTTTTTTCATTTAAATAATTGCAGTTATCCTAAGTTGCAAATAATGTTATGTCTTGTCTGACTGTCTTGTCATTGGTTTCGAGAAACCCTGGTTGCTTACCTACAAGCCTACACATACTTGTACTTTGTTAGTAGTCTAAACCCCCAAACCAAAACATCGCTGTGTATTCTTTAACACCAATCTTTGTTTATGCATCCACTCGGATGTCGTCATGGTGATTAAACAAGCACCTGCTACTGTACAGAACCCCTTCACAAAAGCTTGTCTAATCCTTTGAATTTTTTGATTTGGTTAGATATCATAGAATAGGTATCAGAATCGGGTCAAGGGGCGTGTTTCACAAAAACTAAGATTGACTTGAAGTTGGACTTAACTATGGCAGGCCCGTTCATGCCACTGTTTGCTCTCACCATTATGATCTTTAGATTTGAGATATTATATTTTCCTTCAATAATGAATCATTAAAAAATTTCAATTCTGTAGATTTGTGACCATGATTTGTGTGTCCTTTGAGAGACTAATGCCAGTTAATGGTGAGAGCAATCAGTGGCATGAACGGCCTGCCATAGTTAAGTCCAACTTAAAGTAGATCTTAGTCTTTGTGAATCACCCCCAGGACTGCATTGTGGTCTATGTGGTATTGTTTCCTGCATCCCATTGAATGTGAATGAATAGGGAAGTCACACTTTAGAGAGAGAAGTGAATGAAATGCCCCATTGAAAAGCACATGTCCCTTGTCCATTGTTCTGTTTCCTGATGTGTGTTTGCATAGGTTTTATAAGTCATTGAGCACAGCAGGGCTTATCCAAGCTATGTAAAGGTTTGTGTTTCCTCCAATATGTTACAAATTCGATAGAGTCTCTGCTTCCTGTTCCTTTGTTCAGAAACTTCAACTTTTTAAAATTATGTTAGGGATGGAACTAGTTTAGTATTAACAAAGAGCAGAAGATATTATTTTTAGCCTTGATCGGTGTCTTTGTCATAGTGTACAAGAGAAGATTGATAATGCTGATATGACAACTAGCAGAAAGATACATTGTTTCAAATAGACGATCAGCACATGTCCCAAATGACCCTGGATATCCACAGATCTTTAAAACATGAAGAGGTCCCACTTTGTACATTTTGAAATAATCACTCCTACATCAATGGAGGTGCTACATAAATAGCCTTTGTTCCCCCTTTTCAAAGAATACTTCCACATGTGTATCATTGAGTGCACTGCTTGTGCATAAATGAATAATGATTACATAACTTTCATGGGCATGTATCCAGTATTTTGTCTCTGTGTATTTCACAATTTGGTCTGCAATCACCTTTATCTGCTCATGCTCAGACTGCAGCTATGAACTGGCTTATTGTTGGAAATCGTGAACCTTCTCTAAATCACCCATCTATATACTTCAAACCGATCCTTGTCTGGTTTGGTTTTGGTATTCTCCTACATTGAAGGATCTTATTCTTTCTGTCAAAAGTGGAATATATAAAAGAGCATAGAGCTCCATGAAAATCTGCCAAAAGGATCTGTTCTGTAACCTGTCTCTCTTCCTCTCTCGTGCTTATTTTCTCCCATTCATAACTGATTGTCCCACTCACTTGTTCTTGAGTAACTATCATCAAGTACTCATATGACCGAACAAACATATTTCCACCTGTGTTCAAGTTGACGTGAATTAACTGGATTTTCAAAATTCTCCTCTTTTCAGGACGATTCAAACCCGCTCAAACCGATGAAGAAAAAGAAGAAGAAGCACAAACACAAACTCGGTGCTGGAAGTGGACAGTCTACTGAACAAACCACCTCTACTGCAGCTTCAGAAGTAAGCTTACTTGTGTCATGAAATATTGGGGTTGTATTTTAGGAGTGATGTCAATTTTATGACCTCTTATGTTTTAAGCTAAGATCAAAAGACATCTATCATATTGAAGCCAAAAATGATTTAATCCATTGTGTGTGATGATATTGACATGAAACAATGTTTTTGGAGTGTTCCTTCTTAATTGAGCTTTAGAAAGTTAATTGTAACCAAACTCTGTTAGCACTTGGCAAAGTGATTACAAGATTCTTGTCTTACTCTGAAAAAAAAATATAGGTAATTCTGATGTTGTTCGCTAGTGCTTGTTCATAGAATACATTTCATTGAGGAAATGTCATGAGAATATAAGGGGGAAAATGTTTTTGTACTGTTCTTCTATTGTCCTGTGGGAAATCATAGTAGAATGTCGCAAGGAAAATCGTGATGATGTTGGTGATTAGTAGTTGTAGCAGTAGTATCATCATCATCACCATTATCAAGCCTGATGATTACCCCTTTTTTTTCTTTTCTTTTATTCCCCCGATTTTATTCCTATTTTCTCTGAATTTTCCTGAATTTTCTCTATTCTTCACTATTTCCCCCCAATTTTCTTACTGGTTGAGGGAGAATGTTAGTGCTCACTATAGGCTTGGGAGCGAGCGCCGAGTACCCGACTCTAACCGATTCTGAAATCCAGAGCCGAGGAGTCGACTCCAATCTCTAGAGAGTCGATTACTCGAGCACGTCGGTTCCGAGAAAAGGAGTCTCGGTTCCAAGATAAGA
>JARBES010000132.1:22324054-22334214 GCA_030265145.1 Strongylocentrotus pallidus | reverse complement strand
TATAATAATCATTACTTCGAATGTTTCTAAGCATTGAATTGTGATAACCTTGTCGAATCAAAGTTTGAACTTTGCAATTATGAAAATAAAATTAGTTTTTAAAATCAATGAATGTCTACTTTAATACGATTCAATTTTGAAGGTATATTCCTAGTAAGTAGGATGGTAATTCCGTGGGATTGAATTCGAGTATGGGTGAATAAAACACTGCATAAATTCGTAATTGATCACAGGCTTAAGTTGTCAGATGTGGTAAAATATTGCTTTTCTTCCCGATTAGCGAGAATAGAAATAAGCCTTGTTTTAATATGCATCAATTACATGGAAAATATGCACAATTTAAAGTACCTTATTTTACGTCTTTGCAAAAAGAAACATGGAATAGCGTGGACTTTCAAATATCGCAAATTAAATAATTTTCTTTGAAATCATAAGCTCAAGCTCTGAGCTATCGCAAAGCCCATTTTTTATTGGGAGGGGTGGAGGGGGTAGATTTGTCATGACAAGATTATTTGTATTCCCCTCCTCTTCCATGGTAAGATTATTGTAATCATCTTCCTTTTATTTGTCCCTAGACAATAGCGGATCTAGGATTTTTAAGGGGGAGGGGCGAAGTCAACGTACTTCTGGGTAGGTCTATTGGCGCTTGCCTAGGCTAAGGGACCCTCGGATCCAAGACAACAAAGGGTTTCTTATGAACCACTTCTATCTTTATTGATGGTCCACTGGGTCCAGGGGGCTCTCGCTTTTAGCAAATCAGAGACTTCAAGATAGACGTCTTGAGCAATATAAAATGTAATCTATACCCCGATTGCTTTTATCTTTGGATGGGGTCCAGGGGAACCACTTCTACCTTAACGGATGGGGTCCATATAATGGGCCGCCTTATAGGGCCCCTGTTGCCCCCTACCCCCGACCCGCCGCTGATTTATACATTTATTTACGCATCGCTTCCGGTGGGGTTGGGTTTCTCTCCCATTTAATACTAAGTAGGTTGCCAACATACGAGTTGGGATGGGTAGCGATTTAAAAAAAAAAAATCCTTTCCCTCTCCCCTTTTCATTTACCTTATTTTCTTCTTTTTCCCCTCTTTTTTCTTCCGTCACTATTTCCCCCTTCTTTAGGACGCCCAAGGGAGGGGTGCGGCCGATTCACCCCTGCAGCTGGGCCTACCACTATCTAGATATGCCAACATGTATCATATTGTTATCAAAGGATAAATATTCTCGTTGCAGATACAAGGAATCTTTGAGCTTTTGCGAACCACCCTATATTCAATTCTGCATGTCGCGTTCCGTACGCGTCTTTCGTGGCACTACATTTCGCTAAGCTTCACATACCCTCTTAATATGATTACTATGCCATCGCTGCAATTTTCACTGCAATAATAAATTCACAAAACCCAGAGACCTGTAATTTGTTTGGTATAAATTTATGATTAAAAGAGTCTTTTCTGAGATATGTATGGCATAAAAGCTGGTTCATTCTCACGTGTAGATTTGAAAAAACCACATGTGTATACCCAAGGATATCCAGTAAACCAATTAATTAGCCGAAACTTTTTTTCACATGTCATTCTAAAAACGTGGGCACAGAAGCAATAGACTAATTAACTCGCATTCCGGCATTTGGAATGCAATAACTTGAAAAAACTAAATTGGATAGTAAGCTGAATAATTAATGAATTCGATTACTGTTATGAACGCATCTTCATAGGAAACATCCTTTAATCTGACAGTCGAAGGCTGTTTTCTTTTTCTTGCACATGCAGAACGGTAGAGAGTAAAGTGTGCAAGAAATCTCTTTGAATCTTTATCACCGCGGCAAGTCAGCACTACCTTCTTGGTCCCACCTGTAATTTGCATATATTTGTTTCATATCCTTTTGGGTAGTTTTTCAGTCTCATCAGCCTTAGGCAACGAGATATTGGCACTTTATAAATTCCTGGATTGATTGGATTGGATATGAAGTGGGGTTGAAATTGATGTAACATACATTTTGTAATGTTGGGTATGATAGCAAAGGATTTATGTAGAAATCGTTTAGAAGTGTGATGTCTAGGGGAAAAGAGAAGAAAGAAGAGACTATTGAAACCAAAGTTTTTCCTTAGCGCTTATAAAAAGGTAAAAACAAACAGCAAAATTAATATCTTCTTCCGATATCCGTGGTCGAATCAGTTAGGCACGCATAAGATGTGGGTGTCCATGAATCAAAGGTCCGCCGTCAATCTTCCACCGCGTTGCCTCTCACTTTCCCTTCTTTCAAGTCAGGCCGCCCGGTGATGGCTAAAACCATGAGAGGTTAAAGGTGACAAAAGGTCCCATCAATTGTCATATACAGGTCTCATAAACCCACCCGAACCATCGCCACAGAGACATTGATACATATCCATATCCCCGTTTAAAGACAGCGGAAAACAATTCACACAAACATCGCATCGGTGGACCGTTGCAAGCGATCAGTCATCGAGCGTGCCCTATCGTTTCTCCGTTGTTTTTTACGCAGCGATCCATCGCCCAGTGAAATGAGCACCACTCTGCAAATTTAAATTCCGCGCGCGCATTTCAGTTTTACATAACAGCCTAGGGAATATTCATCTCTGTTTAAAGTGCAACTGTATGATCGTGCAGCGCGATACAAATCTTAAATCACCCCCAAATATTGGTATGGTAAATTGAATACTGTAGCTTGGTTTCTTTCCGTATACTGATATAGTACGTGTTTTCTAAAAATGAAATAACTGTATTACCAACTGGAATTTGAAATTAGCGTAATTCATAATATTCATTTTAAATGTTTTTTTTTTAATCGTGTCGTATGTATTACATAACTTTTGATTGAACCCACGTGTTCAGAGACATGTACCGAATTTACCGAATTTCCTAGATTGCTGTGGAAAATGGAAAGGTGCACCCACGCGCGTCTTTAAAAAAAAACCTAGACCAGACATCCTAGCGCTGCATTTGATTGGCTCAAAGGAAACCTATACATCATGCGCTAGTCATAAATATTCACAATCAGCATGCACACAGAACCTGATGCGATAATTTATCATAATTATAAGGAGATTTCATCTAAAGATTACAGGTGCAAAGTTATGCTTGCTTAAAATAAATTAAATCACGAAAAAATCGGGAGGCCTACCCAGGTCGAAAGTTGTCCATATTCATTGCGACATACCGGTTAGTCCAGAATCTGGCGGACTTAATTTTGATCTTCACCACACCGTATCAACGCAAATATTCAAACATTCAAATACAGCACAGCTAGGATTAGCTGGACTAGGTTTAAAAAAAGTTGCACCCCGCGCGGACTTCGTCAATGTGAATACACCTTTCACAACACAGCACGCTGCTATCTATAGAAGATATGAAACCCCCGGTGAAGTCAAGTGTGAAAGAGATATTGGAGTTGACGGTTAACAAGATCGCAGTTCATGCGGCTTTCGAAAATAGCCATGAGATCGTGTGTTTTCATTCCTCAAAGCTCCTTATTATTGTAGCTTTGACAGAGGGTCATCTGTTTTAGGGTCGATGGTGGCTAAACTTGAATGATTGTGGTCATGGTGGTTCTCGCTTGTGGCGAAATAAAAAGATGCATAGTGTCCATTTGTGTTTTGGTCTAAGTAAATAGCGTCCGCTGAATACTGGACAAATTTATTCGCCAATGGCATCTAAATCTGGCATTTCTCGACCTCTTTCTAGTAGCCAGTTTAGGGATTCCAAAACAGTTGCATTGCTTAATGTAGTGAAAGAGATGATTTGTAGTACAACATCGAAGATTAGCATGTTTATTCTTACGACTTACTCTGATGAGCGCAAGACGAACATCTTTAGTACGTCTATTTTCGTTCATATTATCCATTGTGTTCGTTCAATGATGTACTAATACAATATCAACATTATTGGAATACATGTATATTGTTAACACCTAATTTAATATAGGCCTCCTTCTAAAAAGATCAGGAGGTCATGGGGAGCAAATACAAAGGTGTTGCTGTCCAGTATAAAATTATCCAACATTTTAAATCACAGAATTAAAACTAGTGATGAAAATAATGCTGTGTTAATTTTCTGTCCAGCTGTTAATGAGAATTAATCATAGGCTATTATATGAAAATAAGGAAAAGATAAAGAGTTGAATTACCAGAAAACTTCAATTTTATTAATAGAAAGGCCAACTATCTTCCAAAACCAAGATGAAAATGCTAAGCGTCTCTGACCAGAACCCACGAACAAATGAAAATCTCTGATATGTGGAAATTTAAAACATTTAAAAAATGGCTAAACCTGTAATATTAAGTACATGATTAAGCATCATGCAGTCTATCCCCTGCCTACTATGGTGTTCGAAAGTCTTGCCATTAATGCACCGTCGCTGATAGTAGCGCGTGCGCACTTGCAACATTTTAACGCCAACCAACGCACACCGCGGACGTGTTATCTCTGTAGATGGCATTAACTCTCGATACGGATTTCACGCTGTCATCAACCAGTATATGCATTTGTGGTCATGGACCCGGTAATTTTAACAACTCAGAAATTAACCCAAATGCTTGATTTAATGAAATAACACATCACCCTCGAGTTTCTTGAGACAGTTACTACTCATTGCAACGTGGAAAAGATTCTAGGAGTTTCCCATCCAATTAAAACTCAATTTCGGTTGATCTTCAAATTTTTTTCTTCTCCGTTCCGCAGATTGAGCGCAACGTTTGAAAACTCATTTACACGCACTTGGGAAACTTCAGTTTTGGAATATTCACTTGTTGTACCGGATACTACCACACACTTCAGAGATGGGGTATCTTTGTATGAACTTTCTACGGGGTGTGCTTCTTCTGGCCATGGCATCCTTAAGGTAAGATAGTTAACTTTTCTTTTTACTGCTTTGTGTATGGTGGTGATGAACAAAGATTTGCTGAATTTCGAATTGTGATTATGAGAGAGGAAGAAGTGAGAACAATCTGTTTATTGGATAGACATGAGAGATGGAAGGTATCACGAAAGCTAATCAGTTGCGTTGCTTCAGAGGAGAAAGGGAGAACTTCCCCCTCCCCCGATTGACTTGTGAAAATAAGAGATAGAGAGAA
The DNA here is from genome assembly GCA_030265145.1 of Strongylocentrotus pallidus. NCBI lineage: Eukaryota > Metazoa > Echinodermata > Echinoidea > Camarodonta > Strongylocentrotidae > Strongylocentrotus > Strongylocentrotus pallidus. Next base: position 22,329,122 of record JARBES010000132.1, on the reverse strand, counting down.
AGATAAGAGGGGAAAGGGAGAGGGAGGGAAAAGGAGGAGGGAAAAGGCATCTTTTGAAAGGAATAATAGGACACCCTCCTTCACCCTCCCTTCTCTCCCTTCGTCATCTCACAATTTATCCACTTAATATTTTCAATGCCCCCCCCCCCCCCTCATGACAGCCCCCTCACTGACTAAACGCACGCTAAGACACTGATCAATATAACCCTCTGTCTGTATTTTCAGAAATAGTATGTAAAACAATACCTTTAATTGTGATAGTGAGACAGTATTATCTATATAGTGATATTTTAGTTTATGTGCAGAATTAGAAGAATTATTTTTTTAATTTAGACACAAATTATTATCGTGTCTTTAGTTAATATGTGGTAGCGAGAGAGTTAACATATAAAGTGCTTAATGAGCACGTTGAGCATTTAATGAATTATTCATGATTAATCATCTCGAAGTCACGACAATGGTATCAGAAGGCCATGTGCATATACGTTTCTGACATTTTTTCATTTATTATAAAAATGAAAACGAATCGCGAGCGTGTGTGTTATGTCGCCTTGATTGTGACTTCGATGCATAGCTCGTCGTGTATTTATAGAGCCACGTTGAACATTTGGATGTTCGACGTATTTTACAAAAAGGCTGTTGTTCAGTTATGCATGGGTTTATACAAATAATGATTGAAAAGGTCATTAGAAAAACGTTTCAAGCGAACATTTTATCAAATTGATCATTTCACATTTAGAAGCGAATAAGTTGTTCATTATTGTCCTCGGATCATTACAAAATATGCTTGAAGATTTCATCGGAAAACTTTAAAGCGACAAAATTTAATCATGTTGATATTAAATATCTCGAAGCGAATATATTGATACAAAATATGTGCATGGATTTATATAAATTGTGCATTGAATGTTGTAAACTCATAACGTAATGTACAAATTCCCTTCAAACTAAAGGTCATAAACTTCTTCGTTTTTTAAACATATGACATTTTGTTTTTGTCTATTTTTTTAATAAACATCAGTCCCTCGCTTTTAGGCAACGAAAGAAATGTTGATCTTCGTTCAAGGTTAATAAATTGAGTACGGCCAGCCATGTTATCAGCGTAAACATTCAGAAGGATTTTACTCTCTCTGCGACCCCGTCAAACCAATAATAACATTCTTTTTTACCATGAGTCACTATGAAAACACGCTCAAACATATTCGTGCTTTAACATAATTTCATGATGTATTCCCAATCGAAAGCGAGTGTTTTGCTAGATTTATTTTTCCCGTGAAGATCGATTTTAAACAATCCTTGAGTCGATGATTTCTGTCCGTATAGAATACATTAGAGTTTCATTTGGACCTATGCCACCGGGCACATTCTGTGCTATTGCGTTTGATAGCGTAGTCCTTAAATTAGTGGCGTAAAATGGGTCCATATATGTAAAGGACCACTTGAATCATGAAATAAGCTCTCGAGCTTTCGTGGGTTATCCTGTTCAAGCTGACTTATTTTTGATCTGTTATTATTGTATATTGTTGTATGTTGGAAGCTTGTCGAATAAAAATCAATCAATCTATCAATCAATCAATCAATCAATCATGTGGGAGAGGGAGGAGGGATCTGACCGCTATTCATAACGCGGAACTTCCTATACCTGAAGGAACGCTATTCATATTAGGAGAAGAGGGTCACTGTTCACTTCATAAGGACCCTTATTCACAATGTCAGATGAGGGTCGATATTCACAAACATGAAGAAGGGGCGCTATTCATAATTTAAATTGGGGGGTCACTACTCATAAGGACCACTATTCATAAACATGAAGAAGGGGCGCTATTCATAATTTAAATTTGGGGTCACTACTCATAAGGATCACTATTCATAATACGAAATGAGGGTCTCTATTCATAACATGAGAAGAGGGTCGCTATTCATGAAACGAGAAGAGGGTCGCTATTCATTATACGAAATAAGGGTCGCTATTCATAATACGAAAAGAGGGTCGCTATTAATAATAGGAGTAGAGGGTCGCTATTCATAAAACGAAATGAGGATCTCTATTTATAATACGAAATGAGTGTCTCTATTCATATCAGCCATGAACTTTTCCGTTATAAAGTCAGCAAAATCCATTCATCTTCATGATCTAGGATTATACATAAATTATTTATTTTTGACATACGAGAATCTGACTAACCTGAACCACAAATTTTCGGTGAGGGATGTTTCAAAATATGGGCTGCTGTGTCATCTTTTTTAAAATGATTCTACTAAAGTCAGTATGGCATCAAAACAAATGTATACAATAATAATAATAATAATAATAGTGGGTTCTTGTATAGCGCTCATGTCAGTCAGATTTGACCCTCCTAATTAATTAATGGCATGAACATTTTCTCTTAGGATGTCGAATTTAATATCTAATTGAGAACAGAGACGGAGTTGATAAGGGTATAGGGCTTCCCCACCCCCGATCGAATGGCGAGAAGAGGAAACAGTAGAAGCGAAGAGAAATGAGAGGGAAAATGGAACGTGAAAAGATGACGGAACAATCTCCTCCTTCATTCCCCCCCCCCCTCTTGGTAATGTTCTTCATCGAGTAAGACCGCCCCCCCCCCATGATGCTGGTGCCCCCTCAACATTTTGAGCCACATTACGCCACCGATATTGAATAATATTGTACTCATCTTGCCACACCCACGTCATCAACAAGACATCAACCATTCAAGATTGATAGGCTTACAATCTAGTCTTTAAATAATCCCTGCTAAGCGTTGTTTGTGAATAAGACTTTGCATCAAAACCTTTCTATTTGAAGATGTTTATTATTCGTTGACGAGTTACAAAAATCATTAAGACCAACCGTAGGCGTGCGAGTTGGAGTATAGTTTGTATTTATATGGCAAACCATTACAAATTCACAATGGCTATTCATTGCAGTCGACCGGAATGTTATGAGCGGGTTGCACTCGTATTTCTTAATTCTGAAAATGAAATAGACTTCTTTTTAATTTTCTGAGTTCATGAGCCTTCGGAATTAGGAACCCTACATTTTGTTTCATTTTCGGAGTTACGACTCTTTGGAATGATGTACCTTCGCAGGATTTAATCTTCGAAATTACGAAACTTCAGATAAATGAACCTTCTTCTAAAGATATGAAACCATGGCAATCGTCATCGGTAATGGGTAAACTATATTCCTAATAATAAACGTTTGTAATTAATTGTCTATGTAAATGAGGATAAGAAATATAATGCTTCGTTGCACCGTGTATATTATGATAGCAAAATCATTCAACTACTTAAAATAAATCCTCCGACAAGGAGATGGAAACCAGTGAAATGAATATCATGAACATACAAATTTACATTTATATTGAAATTTTGTCCTTTACAAATCCCTATCATTCAAGAGAGCACAATTGGCTACACCATTTAAAAGGAAAGAACAACAATCGTAGAGTATTTTCAGTTGCACTTCAATTTGTAAAATATGACGAAATACCCCCCCCCCCCCCCCCACTAAAGAAAGCCACAAGTCATAGTTGGGCATGTTTTTTTTACCCGTTTGTTGATCTTTATAGACAGGTTTTTATTATGTGTATTTTATTTGTTTCCATTTTACCAGCTAAACTGGATGCATTACTTGCAGAATATCAGTGGATCACCATGGTCACTTGTTATGTTCATACGGTATTTTAATTCCCCAACCAACAATTGATAATGATGTTGTTATGCCACCTGATTTGGGTGAGCCGTTAACCCACACCGAAAGGACCGGCATCCCGTAGGATCATCATACGTATAAATAGGTGACTACCAAAGATATTATTTACCCAAAATACAATTTCAACATGGTCGCAACTATTTTCAAAAACTATATACCCCATAGAAAATCATGTTTGTATTACGAGATAAATCACTGTAACGTTCGCACATTTCAATCGGCATGTTAGGTAACGCACAAGGCCTTTAGAATTGTTTTAAGTTGATTTCTCGAAAGTGGTTGCGATCGCGTTTACCGTAATATTTGCGTGGGAAATAACTGTACAATTAAATTTTCAGTAAAGCGGTAGCAAGGTGAATTTCCGTACTCCATCAACTCATTTCTATACGGTAGATAATTATGGAAATTCATGCATTATTTACAAGGGAAGAGTTCTCGCTAGAGAGGAAAACTGTCATCATCTCAAACTCGGAGATTATCCACGAATCCTTAATATCCTTATTTAATATCGAGATTACTGATCTAATATGGCGTCCATTACTTTCTGCATATCCATTCCTATCATGTCACTTCTTTGATGACATTTAGTTTTCTTTATATCTAGGGGTAGCTCATTTTATTTTACTTATTTATCACCTTTTTTTTAAGAGGGCGGGGTCCAAATTCCCCCCCCCCATCCCCAGCTCTTACGAGAAATAGATAGAGAGAGAGGGGGGAGAGAGAGAGAGAGAGAGAGAGAAAGAGAAAGAGAGAGAGAGAGAGAGAGAGAGAGATCAGGTTAAAAAGGGGGTCCAACCTGGCCTAAAGGTGGGGTAGGATACAATAAAACATATGATAAGCAAGATGAAAAAAGACCAAACCCCCTATGGACTTATAAACTTTTATGAAGTAAAAACGATTCCAAGAGCATTGACACCTCAAGCAATAACACAAACTCCTTCTTAGGACGAAGAATGTCTACAAGAAAACAAAATAGATCTGTGATGAATATATAGGAAGGCCTAAAAAGGTAATAAAAACAAATGGATGGATAAATACTTAATGCTCAACGAACCAAAATAATGTAGGGCTTGAAATAATGCGGCCTAATTCTTTCAGACAAAATGTAGCTGCGAGACTCGTTTCAGCAGTAAACCAAGGCTAACTACAGAGGTAGCATCGACCAAGACGCTGGATACTGTCAAAAGGTCGATTTTGGATTTGCAAAGACAAACAATCTTTCTGAGAAAATAGAGAATGATGACGACGAAGATTTACGGCATTTATATTTCCGTTTAAAAAAACTTTCAAAGACGGACGCCTTCCCAATGAAGGCGTATAAAGAAATATATGTTTTGTATTGAATTGTTTAGT
>JARBES010000132.1:21046575-21056792 GCA_030265145.1 Strongylocentrotus pallidus | reverse complement strand
GTATTTTTATAAATCACCCGATATGTAGTTGACCTAAAACTTGTACGATGGCCATCTGTTAGCTTACCAGTTTCTAGCGATACATTAGATGACATATTTGTGATCTTCTTTGAATTTCACCTTTAAAACAATATCTTACAAATTGTGACAGAAAACTATAATTGATTCTTCATTTCTTGGCAATCTACAGTAACAGTAACACTAACAGTAGACTAACTCAAAGTCAAGATTTGCATTCATTTATTAGTGCGCCTACATGTAGGCTTATTAAGATCGATCAAGATTGATCAATCCATGACTGCCAGTCACAGACTGAATTGTACATGTTGTTGTTGTTGGTTATATTTATGGCGCTCAGTCAGATACTATTTGCGCCTAGTCTAGTTTTAAGTCGTGTCGTGATAGTTGAGTCGTCGTATAATTCCTGGCTTGGAAACTCTGTGCGTCTATGCTTCGCTGGTCCACTGCTGGGGGATGTTTCATCCCGGCCAACCCTGCTACGTACATTGAGCGAGCTTATCAATCCTGCGGATCTAGGCCACTCAGATACACAGTGTACTGCTAAGCATGACGTCACTTGAGAGTTGAGTTTCCATGTTTTTGCCGATGTCGTTCTGTCAGGAACGAGCAAAGAAACTGTGAATCAATTAATTTTTTAAAGCAAAAAACAACAAATAGAACAGAAGCATGCACTGGACATATAGACGGATAGACAGTGACTTACATGTTTCACAGTGCAAGTTAGACACCATTTATATATAAAATTAAAACAATAAACAAATAACTTAAATAAGGAATGTAAAAGATACATAAAATAGATTAAATTAACAAAGTTACATTTAATAGCAAAAACATATGTATATAAAAGATCATTGTACGAAGCATCTGTTTTATGTTTTTCGGATGGTGACGTTCAAGGTCGGTCCCCTAAGTAGACTTAAATAATCATATCTGATTGATACACTTCTGTACAAAAATCCAAGTCAGCCCCCCCCCCCCCCCGTACACACACACACACACACACACACACACATTGTCATTGCATACAATTTACCTCACTGCTTTCAATGAAAAATATTGCACGATTTAAGAAAAGGTAATATGGTAGGTCAAGGAAAGGGAAGAAGTGTGTTTCTGGTAAGGTAAGTACTGTAAGCAAATAAAAGGAAATATTCATTGCTGTCGGATATTGAAGAGAGGAAGGAAGAGAGTGGTAGATTTCATTTGAAACAGGAGATTGAAGTACAGAATAGGGACAAAAGAAAATAGGAGCTTCTGAAAAACTGGATGAAGAAATAAGTTTACACACGTACGGTATTGTAAACAGAGAGATGTTGATAGCAATATACAATAAAGAGTCTGGTACAAATTAGGGTGTCATAGTATTTTAAGTTAAGATTTGTGGAATGATAATTGAGTGCACGTGTGAGATTAGGCAGAACACTGTTCAGGAGTCTCTTATTTATCCAAGCAAATGCTTATAGACCCTTTGTTAAAAAAATTCACACAGGTATTGTACATGTATATCGAGAGTGCCCATGTGTGCGAATACGCTTACATGTAACTGCGCTATTCTAATAAAACAAAATCCACAATGAACATTAGAGTTTCATTTCTATTCTCATTATAAGTATGTAAAGCGCTGTGAAACAACAGTTAGTTTGTGAGACCGCCATAGAAATGACTTTATTGTAGACTAAATAGTCGTTCCAAAAAAATGAGTTAAGACTATTGAGAAAAGCCTAATATCAGTAATTCTATTTACAAACATTATCTTTCCCATAAAATATCCTGAACTGCATGTAAAATGAATGAGTGCTCAGAACTTCAGACATTGGATCCTTTGATTTTGCAATGTCAAAATGACATGACCACCTTTTTTTGATGAAAATGACAATGTTCTTGCTTGAATTTGATAACATTTTTTGTACACATACTCTGTAGAACACTAGGAATATATCAGATTTTGCATTATTAGAGGAATATGAAAAAAATTTGTTGCAGTCACATGTTAGGTGCCCAGGCATAGGGCTCCCCAAAATAATAAGTACAAGGAAGTACAGTACATCACCTAGACCCAGCTCAATCCTGTGGTCCATAAAACAAAACAAAACAAGAAAGTACATAAAGAAGTATTAAAACAAAAGATATACACACTCTGAAATTAATAGAGATCTAGACAAAGATTATTATAACTTAAGCCTTGGTCACAAATGCCATTACGAACTGCTACGAACGCCCTACAAATAATTTTCAGACAATGGAAATTCGGGAAGACAATGGAAAAACAGGGAGTTTGTACGATCGCATCCTTCGTACGAACCTTTGTGACCGTAGCTTTAGACATCAAATCCATCTCTGTGGTTCTAAAATGATTCTGATGTATTTATTTGTTTGTTTATTAATTTTAGTATGAACATGGTGAAGAGTCACATCCTACGTCATAACACCTTGACAAGCACAGTCATTGGAGTGGTACCAAAGAATCCAGAGAAGGAGGTAAGTTTAGATGATCTTGACGGACTAGGCAGTAGGCTTCCTTTAAAGCCCCACTGCACTACTTATAGCTACTTGCGCCCTCTATATAGCAAACAATGCCTAATCGGTGGCCATTGGTCCCCCATGATATATGTTAAATGAGAGCTGATGTAATGAGATAACCACCTGTCAGTGACCTTGCGGGTTGGTCTAATCCCTCCTGTAAACCAGTACAGATGGGCTTTAAGGATTTTTCCCCGGATTTTCTTTCTAAACCCAAGATAAAAGATATAATTGAACTACAAAGTACAAGAATTGGTGTTGGTATTACTGAACTGGCTCCTCACAAATGTTACATTAGATCATGACTTAGGATCATGTGATTTATATGATTGTGTTTAAACCTTAATTTTGATCATTGATGCCTTTTTAAAATGTCCTCCTACTGTTCAATTCTGACTGGACAAGGTAATCAAACTTAATTATTATGAAGTTCCCTTTTTTTTGTGAGGACAGCCAGCAATTTCGTTTGAAATGTCCCTCTAGAATGCACATACAACTGTACATGTACATTTGTATATACCACAGCGGTATACTGAAAATGTTATAACTTTAACCATCATTCATTTCTTTTGCAAACTCAGGAGGTCTTGGATAGTATGCACGCTATTGGCACAGCTGGAGTTGTTGTTCAAGTAACTGGCACCAACTGGCCGAGACCAGCTTACACTCTGCTTGTAACTGGTTTGTGCCGGTTCAAAGTGAATCGGCTCCTCCAGGAGGAGCCGTATCCAGTGGCTCAGGTGGAGCAGTTGGACAAGCTACCCGGGGATGTTGCTGGTAAGCCAGATATTCAACCAGAGAACGTTGCTGTTACAGCCATCATTATCATAATTCACATTGCCAACTTTATTATGGCTATCATTGTTTTCATATCATCTTCATAATGATAATCGCCATTATCACTACCGCAACCACCACCACCATCACCACTTTCATCACCACCACCATTACCACCACCATTACCACCACCGCCATCATCATCACTTCTACTTAATTCTCTCATTCCTATAAGGTTGATACATGCACCACTTGGTTTCCATAGGCAATGGTTGAAAACACCACTGCTATCACCATTATTACCACTACCACTTGCACCCTCATCATTAATAAAAACATCATCATAGTAATTATGATAATGACAATATTCCAACTTGAGTCTCTCTCCGTCTTAAGATTATCATCCTGGATCTGATGAAATTAGGCATGTATTTTTATAATTCTACACATCTACTACAAGCTTAGTACATGTATTGTAAATATACATGTAGCTTACAATTCAAAAGTAAAAAATCGATGAGGGGGCATGAAAAAGATGACCACAATTTTAAAAGTTTGTACACATCATAGAGTGACTGAATGTTACATAATACTTAAAAGTCTAGGAAATCTTTCTTAAAATACATATTATATTTATATTTTGCAATCAGTCTGCCAGACGTTTTTGTTAAATTAAAGGCCACAAGCCGAACCAAACCAAAATCAGTTGTTCCTTCATGATTTTCATCTTCTCTGATTGATATGTTCAGTTTTGGAAGCAGACGCTGAAACACTACCTGTTGCAGATGACTTTCGTGAGCAAGCAACAAGACTTCTAGAACTACTAGATATTACCACACCTGTTGTGGCCAAACTCAAGGTATTGTACACAAATTGTTTCATATTCCTAATTACTCCAAATTAATTAATAGTCATTTTTCAAGTTGAAATTGCTGATTCACCATTCCAATGAAGAACCATACCAGGAAAAATAACCTGTAAACAGATATGTAATTATTGTACACAAATTGTTTTATATTCCATATTCATTAGTAGTCATTATTGAAATTGGCAACAGTGATACATCATATCAATGATTTAACCATTACAGGGAAAACAAAAACTGTAACAATTTTTTTGGATAAACAAATTGCCATTTTTTAATAAGCCAGTTCATAATTGCAGTCTGAGCATGAGCAGATAAAGGTCATTGCAGACCAAATTGTGAAATACACAGAGACAAAATACTGGATCCATGCTTATGAAAGTTATGTAATCATTATTCATTTATTATGCACAAGCAGTGCACTGCATGATACACAGGTGGAAGTATTCTTTGAAAAGGGGAAACAAAGGCTATTTATGTTGCACCTCCATCACTGTAAGAGTGATTATTTCAAAATGTACAAAGTGGGACATCTTCCTGTTTTGAAGATCTGTGGGTATTCAGATATATGTGCTAAGCTTTAACTGGTCTATTAGTAAACAATTTTGTTTGGATTTACACCATGTAGTTGATATATCTCACAGCCTATTTGAAGATTTAAATTTTGTTGTTCTTATTGTTCTTGTTGTTATTTTTTTATGCAAGATGCCTTGTACCAAACAGTATTTATGCAGCAAAAAAATGAGCCCATAACAGCTCCTTGTAACTCTGACTTGTCAGGTACACATAAATGGCATTTGTCAAGTTGACTGAACTACAAAACATTATCTTATGTATCATCTTATCTGAAGTCCAAAGTCCTGCTTTCTTGATAGTTACCCTGAGTTCTAATACTCAGTTTGTGCGCGAAATAGCGTGTTCTAAAATAGAACCTACATGTAGTTGCAGTTATGTCAACATGATGCAATGTAGCAGTTAAGTGATATACATTGATTTTTGCTCATAAAGAATTATTATGAGAGGGTACCATGTATGAAAAACATGTGAGCAAGTACATGTACACCAACAAGTTTCTAGTACAATTACATACATACTCTGTATCTCAAATTGGATGTGATTATTCGACCATGTGGATAGTAGACGGGCTGGGTGTAGACCATATGGGAATAGACCAATTGGTAGTAGACAAACTGGTTGTAGAATAATTGCTGTAAACCGTTTTGAATGATAAATCTACCGGGGGTACTTTGAAATAAAGAACTACAATTTTTTCAGGTTTTTCTTTTATGTGAATAAATGTGTGTCATGCATACCCTGCTCTGAAAACATTAGGGGTCATACATCTATTGTAGAATACAAAGTAACCATAACCTTATTTTTATCTGATATCTTGCCATTCCTGGAAGTCATGTGTCCAGATTAGTTTAGATGGTGGCTTATAATTCAAACACTTTGACCTGCCAAGGATACTAAATAGATTAGAACTCACGGACAACAGCTGTAAAATGTTCAAGGATCCAATACATTCAAAGCTCAACTGAAACAGTATAGTATCATTTTCATGTACACACCCCTCCTGCTTTGGTGTATGTGACATGTGTTGGAGAGTTGAACTGTAAAGTTTGAGAATATCTAGATCCAGATCGAGATCTAGATACAGAGTGCTGTAGATTGACTACTGTAACGGTGAAATTTGAAGAGTAAGTTAACCTTTGCAGGAGTCGTACATTAATTTGAGTGATTCAACTAAATTGCTACCTTTTGACTAAAAACAATCTCAAAATTTTAAATGGGCTTGTGGATTTTTACCATTGGATATTGTTTTATTAAGACGAACCTGTCTCATGAACTCGTAGTTGTTAAAAAGTTGTGTGAGGCGCGATGGCTCAGTGGTACAGCAGTGGTCTTGAACTGGGAGGTCCCGGGTTCAAAACCAATTCGATGCGCTGGTGCCCTTTGGTAGGGCATTAATCCTCATTACCAACTTACCAAGCCCCACCGAGAGGACTCCAAGCCGTTGGTCCACTGGTTGCTTTCTCACAAGCAAACATATGCTTTCTTTAAGCAGTCAGGTAAAAACAAACCAACCACCCAATCAATCAACCATTCAACCAAGTTGTTTACCTTTGATGGCACCGCACGGATGATGTATTATATTGACATGAATAGAATGATCTGGAGTGATTTTCTGTGACTAATGTGAAACCTCTCTTTCTTATCTTATATTCCAGAGGTTACTAGACAGTCTTCCCATCACAAGACTTCCAGATATATTTGCGTCCATTGTCAAGGCATCCTACAACGAAAAACTGGAGGTAAAATTGAATTTACTCTCATGCATTAGTGATTGATAATTGTTATAAGGGGTCTTGGAATGGAACATAGATTTAGATGTTGGTATCATAGGCCAGAAGTTTATTAAACATGAAGTTTAGGGAGGTAAATGAAGGAGCTGAAAAGCAAAGAAACAAGGTTATATAATTTAATTAATTTAGAAATAAGATTAGAATCAGAAAGTCATTCCAAGCTATTCTTTAAAAGCAGAAAAGTGTTATGGTGAGGAAGAGAAGGAGGGCGAAAGAGAGAGATAGAGAGAGAGTTACAGAGCGAGTCACACAGATACAAAGAAGGAGTAAAAAGTGTGAGTGTCATTTCAAGAGATATGGTAAATTAAGCAATTATTTATCACAATTATGTAAGAAACTACAAACATTGATTATGAAAACCTGCATTGACTATAAATGTTGTACTTTTGGTAAAACTTAAGATATCCAAGCATCAGATTTGAGTGAGATATGTTGCATCGTCCTATCTTTCCTATGAAGGTCCTTGATGCAGTTGACCTTGAGAAGCGCTTCCAGAAGACCCTTCCCCTCTTGGCTCGTCAGATAGAGGGCCTGCGTCTCCTCAGGCACGCCAAGCGAGGGAGTGACATCAATAGAATGCCTCATGCTCTGAAGGAGGACAAAGAAAATCGTATCGTCGTCTTGAAGAACAGCCCCGGGAGACCGAGGTTTATCGATCGTCATGAGAAGAGCGATGATAACGAGAGTGAGGGAGATGAGATCTCAGAGCTGGATCGAAAGATCAAGTATGTCTGCTTGTGTTTTTGTTTGTTCTTTTGCGATTTGATATTCTGAACTAAAAAAAAATCTTAAATTGTTGACGATAGGCATTCTCCAATCAAGAAACTTAAAGCTAAAAGCAGAAATTCAATAACGACTTGTGATACAATCTGTTTGTGGCATGAAACTTTACCAAATGCGAAATCATGAAAGTTTCATATACGGTAGGCAAAATTGTCTGTCTTTATAGTATACAGTCAAACAGTTGGAAAACCAAAGAGAAACATAAATCAAAATGGCCACTATAGACATGTTAGGCTGGATGCTGAAAAAAAAGGGAAAAAATAATTACCCAGTATTGAACTTTTCAGGTGTGAAGAAATGCAGTGTTTTATACTGTCTTTGTTAATATTGATGATGAAGTTTTATTCTATGAGTTCCTGGTTCTTCTAAGGCATAAAATAAGTGTCAATGTCATCAGCGTTATATTACGGTGAATGAAAAGATGAGATTGTTCAGATAGTTCAGATAAGGGGTGAAGACCAAAGCTTGTAGAACTATCAGTGACTCCTTCATTTCCACATATCAATTTTTTTTTTTTTTTTGGCACAATGTTAGAATGAAAGTTCAATTATCTTAATTGCCCTGTGCTGTGCAGCCTAGAGTCTGAGGCATTGTCTCATGAATTGCTTCCACAGAACAATTACTAAGGACACATTTCTTTTAATTCTTTCTCTGTTTTGTCAAGGGATGCTAATATGCCCAAGCATGCCCTGAAAGCATGTCAGAAGGAGCTGAAGCGATTGAAGAAGATGCCCAGCGCAATGCCAGAGTATGCCATGACCAGAAACTATCTGGAGCTGATGTCAGAAGTGCCTTGGTCCAAGCAGTCAAAAGACACTTTGGACATCAAGCAAGCAAGGTGGTGATAAAGATTGTGGTGGTGGTAGTGGTGGTGGTGGTGGTGGTGGTGGTGGTGGTGGTGGTGGTGATGGTGGTGTCGGTAGTGCCTTGGTCCAAGCAGTCTAAGGATACTCTAGACATCAAACAAGCAAGGTGGTGATAAGGATTGTACGGGTTGTGGTGGAGGTGGTGGTGGCGGTGGTGGTGGCGATGGTGGTGGTGGTAGCGGTGGTGGTGGTGATGGTGATGGGGATTGTGATGGTGATGGAGATTTTGATAGTAGTGGTGGTGGTAGTGGTATTGATGGTCATGGTATAATGTTGGTGATGATGATTATGACGGTTTGGTGGTGTTGTGGATGCTGCTTCTGCTACTGCTGCTGATAATGATGGTGATGATGAGGATGATCATGATGATGGTTATACTGACCATGTTATTGATATGATACATATAATGGTGATGATAATGGGACTGCTGCTGGGGGGGGGGGGGGGGTATAGTGGTTGTGATGATGATCATAATGATGACTTTATGGTGATGCTGCTCCTGTTCAGGATGACGATTGTGGTGATGGTGCGGACAACGATGTGGATGATGAGAATACTGGTGATGATGATGACATTATCGTAATCAATCTATCTCAGATATTGAAGGTTAATACCTGTACATCTACATGCACAGTCCAGAATGTACAAAATTATTCAAAGAAACTTCTGTCAAAACCTTATATTGTATTCAGGTCTTCTTGTTGGGTGTTGAGGCAAGTTTGACAAAGAAAGATTGCTTGACTCGTATCTTTCTCTCTCTTTTTTGTATTTCTCATGACTAGGATTGATCTGGATGCCGATCACTATGGCCTAGACAAGCTAAAGAAGAGGGTGATTGAATACCTGGCCGTCCGTCAACTGAAGAACTCCCTCAAGGGTCCTATCCTCTGTTTCGTCGGTCCACCAGGTGTAGGCAAGACCAGCCTTGGTAGATCCATTGCTCACACACTGGGGAGGGCTTTCCACAGGTAGGTGTTTTTATTTATGAGTTATCTTGAATTTAGAAATTGTTTTCAATGGTTTCATTGTCTTTTGGCATGTTCTCTTTAAATATAGGTTAAATTGTTCAAAGGTTCTATCTAATATTATATTTGGTATAAATTTTCTTGAGTCATGGGTATGCCAAATCAATGTAAATTTTAATTTTTAGCTTTTTCTTATTTGTTTAATTTTTAAAATAGAAGATAAATGATCAGAGAGTTAACATCAAAAGTTATTGCCAGTGCTATTTATCTACCTGCGTATGTCAAATTGAAATAGATAACAGAAGAAAAAAATGAAAACAAATTTGCTTTTTCATATCTCTACACAATATTCAACGTCCATATTTTCACTAGAAATGCTGAAGAGTACCATCCATTGTGCATGTACCATATAAGCTGGTTAGCACATTCAATATGACTGCTTCAAGTTTTTGCCTTTAGAAGAGAAGGGAAAAAAAGTTGGGTATTTCACTAAAAAACAACCTTAGCAATAGACTATTTTTGTAATGTTACCAAATTTATGTGTATGCCTTTGTGATGCGCCTCGATACAAATTATTTCATTCACCTGTTAGGAATAAATGTATCTCAATAGTCAGACTTTTGATTGAAAACATCGGTTGTTGCTAGGTTAGACATACATGGCTTTCCCTACCTAACGACACATTACATATGCAAATTACTTTCCGACCATTTTTGTAACAGGTGAATGAAATAATGTGTATCGAGGCATTTAAGTATAAATTTGATTACATTACGAAAATGGTCTATTGATCTTTTATTATCAGGATATCCCTGGGTGGATGTTGCGACCAGTCTGACATCAGAGGTCACAGACGTACCTACATAGGATCCATGCCAGGCAGGATCATACATGGACTCAAGAATGTTGGAGTCAACAATCCTGTCTTCCTCCTCGATGAGATCGATAAACTGGTATGGTCATTGACCATTGCAGTCCTGGTGGTGGTGGTGGTGGTGGTGGTGGTGGTGGTGGTGGTGGTGGTGGTGGTGGTGGTGGTGGTGGTGGTGGTGGT
>JARBES010000132.1:20552298-20567927 GCA_030265145.1 Strongylocentrotus pallidus | reverse complement strand
CGAGTCAAATCTGAAATCTTTTAGTGTGTTTTAATATCATATCTCCGGCATTACTTGCCCGATTTTTGTGCTTTGAAGTTTTTTTTGGGTATTATTATCCATAAGAACAAATTTTTGGGGAAAAAAACACAGGTTTTTGTAACCTTGGGATTTTTTTTCTTCACATTTTCTCTTCAGCCAAACTCTGTTGACGGGTCTTATTAGCGCGTCATGGGCAATGGATTAGGAAAGTGATAAGAACGGGAGGTCCTTCTCCAGGCTCGTTTGCAAACTCTATGAGACAATACCCGAGTAAAGGGCCCTCAAGTGGGAATCGCTACAACGAGGAATTTTCGTAATGTCACTTAACATAAGAAAAAGGGGATCATGGACAACCACTGGTTACCACTTAGGCATTGTTTGCTATATAGAGGGCGCAAGTAGCTACAAGTAGTGCAGTCCTGCTTAAGACCTTACCTGTAGTTTCTTTGTGTATCTTCCATACATGTAAGCCACACACTCGTTGATCACACCAGTCTGTTGGAGCAGCAGCATACCCTGATGATAATAAAGATCAGAGAGTATTCATATATCAGTACTTGTAGTGAGATAAATATTTCCACAATTTCATACATACCTTATTTCTTATTCATATTCAGTTTGTTAGCATTCTTACATTCATATCTGCAATGGTGGATTGAGGTTGAGTTTGAGTTTGATCAATTTTCCAAATCATTCCCATTCTGTAACAGTATATTTACAATGTGCTAAAACACATTCGATACTATGTCGCTTTTGCCGCCGATATCTAATTCTGTAGAACTTTGCAGGAATTAAGAACATGTCATGTATGTCCTATCTGTGAAATTTAAACATTAGCAGTGTCCTAGTATTCAAATTATACGAGGAAATCTGTTTACCTTCTAGACTTCACTGTCACTATTGAGTGACTGACCGACATGTCTTTTTCTTTGGTAATAACATACATAAAATGAGCTGTAACACGTACAATGAGCATTGTCTACATCAATAGCCCACTACTTGTAATGGCCAAATTTAAACTGATTGAATCTTTTGGTACAAGGGTCTGAAAATCAGACTATTACTTACATAATTGCAATCATTTAAGTTGATTCGACATCCAATGGTCATTATATTCCCACAGAGCCATTTTCAAGCCCTTTCATTTTGAGGAAAGTTCTAAATTAGTATTGTCTTCCAAATGCCATGGGAGGGAACCTTTTCGTTTTTTTGGCCTGCAAATGGGACATAGTACCTTTAACCTTTGGAGAGGTGTTGTAGTCTAATGGTTAATGCACTTGACTTGAAATGCAAAGGTTGTGGGTTCGATCCCCGACACGTCACTAATGCCCTTAAGCAAGGCATTAATATATATTTGCCACTCCATACCCAGAGGTAAAATGGGGACCTAGTAGGATGACGAACATTTGTGTTAGCAATTGCCATATGCCCTCATGGTGACCATTATGGAGTGATTTCAAGTTGGGTGTTGAAAGCCGGTGTTGGTGTGTGACCCGCCACAACATCGAACTTGAAATCAGGTTGTTGTTTGGATTGACCTTGGGAAATAGACTTGTGTTGAATGTTGTCTGCTGAACTGAGTATTGCGGTTGGTGTTGACGATTTACGTGTAATTTTCCCATTCACCAACACCAGCCCCTTAGGGATTGGAAAATTTATGATTTCAAGTTCAGTGTTGTTGTTAGTGTTGCAGTATATCGCAGGCAACTATGCGGGCATCTGGCACGATCTCTTTAAAGCGCTTTGAGACGTATTAAGCGCTAAATAAATCCAGATGATTATTATTATTATTATTATTACCTTTGGAGTACCAGCAAAGTTGAGGAGGTTGTCAAGGAGGTTCTGCTCCCACATGAAGGCATCTCTAGCTTCCATGTTCTCTGGTGTGACTTCTGATTCCTCCATCACGGGTGTGTCCCCTAGCTCCACCTCTCTGCTTACCTAACATACATACCGGTAGGTAAATGTCAAAGGTCAAAGGCATTCTATCAGTTATGAATAACATGGAAGTCATCACCAAAATGTATCCATGTTTTGTATCATATTTCTGTTCTTTGTAAACTTTGTCTGAGCCTTTATCTTACATGTGAGCAAAACGAATATCCATGTTGAACGTACATTGAATTATATTGAATTGAATTGAATTGAATGGAATGGAATTGAATAACATTGAAGCCATGGAACTGTGCATAAATCATGATAACAAAAATCATATATTTTCATTGTAAGTGGTTGTCATAAGTTTGTTTTAAAACAAGTCTGCTGGTATAAACTACATTTATCCCAAAAAATATGATTCTTAAACTGGCACTACACAATACAAAATGAAGAATAACTTTTAAAGCCTCCCTGATTAATCAATAAACAAGACAAATCAAGATTATATTAAATTAAAAGAGAGTGAAAATTTGACGAAGAAGTCCAAGACCCTGAGGCAATACTTGGTTTGAAATTCAAGCTGAAGATCTCAGACTGCCAAATATTTTGTATTCAAATGTTGTACATCAGACCATATGGAATAGGGCCGTTAGGGAAATTCAATATCCCATCCCGCATTGTTGGAAAACAGAGACAATTCATGGAAATATAGTGATGCAATATTTTGCATCTGGCAATCATTATGAATCACTGGTATACAGAGTAATACAGATGGGTCACAGTCTAGGATCGTAACCACTATGTAGAAGATTTGTGTTCCACTCTGATTACAACATGGAGATATGCGCAATGAGTTGCTTTAGCCTTCTGATGTGCCATAGAGTTGACCATAGACACACAACAACACCTTCATTTCATACCTAATCCTAACCCTACCCCTCTCCTTCTAGAGACACCCCTGAATGGATCGCAACTATCCTTCATCTTCTCACCTCTCTCCAAGCATTAGCAACTGAATGGTGCAGCCCATAGGGGTGTAGTATGAGCAGGCCTTCTAAAGTACTGGAGAGATAAGACCTACTAGCCCAACCCTACCCCTTGTCTAATAACACCCCTCATCTTCTCACCTCTCTCCAAGCATTAGCAACTGAATGGTGAAGCCCGTAGGGGTGTAGTATCAACAGGCCTTCTGGAGTACAGTAGAGCTGACGACAGACATACAAGAAGACTCCAATGACTGGTCTGGACGGCTGGGTTAGGAACTCAGTGCCTACGGGCTGGTCCATCGCTCGCTTGCAGAACTCAGAAATGATATGCACAGCAGCATTCCTGCATGCCAGAAGAAAATGAAAGAGTTTGTTACAAATACAACAAATGATTGTATGTATACTTTAGACATGGCGCCAATGTCCTTTGGGAAGGCATTGATCTACATTTGTCACTCCATACCCAGAAGAGAAATGGGAACCTGGTAGGATGAGGAAAGCATATGTGTCAGTAATTGCCATATGCCCTCAACGGTGACGATATGGTATCTGTATCTGTATGATTTGGTCAGCAAAATGTCCTTTCAAGACACATCCACGCTAACGTATTTGTAGACAGAGCACGCTGTGTGTGGGTTGACTCAAATCAAATTATTGGTAATGTTTAAGTAGATTGTTCTTAAAAGTGGTTAATGATGGGCTGCTTACTATGGAGGTTGGGAGGTTATTCCAGTCCTTGATGGTTGACACAAAAAAGGAATCCTGGTAGGCTCTAGCTTTGTGGCGAAGTTGTAGGAACTTCTGGTTGTTCCCCCTGGTTTCTCTGGGATTCGGTTGTACATAGTCATACAAAGTAGGTAGGAATACTTATACTCTCCAGGGAGTAGAGATGGTGCACATTGTGCGTGAATGAATTCAATGACCAAGGTAATATCTGAAAAGCTCTTAGGACAGTATTTCGTATATAGCGCTCTATAAATCCTGATTATTACTATCAGTTAGAATCATTTATCCTTGCTTTGTGTTTGTTAGCATAAGGTGTATTATGAAATGTTGTTTTTCCTAAATAAGTATCCTCTTCTTAATCTGGAGATGAAAAGAAAAATGAAGACAAACTACTTAGTCTATAGGTATATACATTTCATACAAGAAAACATCATTTTAGCATTCAATTTCAATTTAGTAATCCTTGTTTCAAGTCTAATAACAATTTGTCCATATAAAGATGGACTATATTCTGCAGTTTGCTATTCCCTCTTTCAACTTGTATACGCAACAGGACAAATTGGAACTGAGAGGAGTAAATAAACTTGTTACCCTGCATATGGTGTTGGATACAGGTACTTACGGAGTGTGTTGGAAGGTACTGCCATTCTCTCCATAGAGTAGTAGCTTTGTGCCAGTCTCCCAGCTCGCCATGGCTGATAGTACTTCAGCTACACACAGCATTGTTAGGTCACTTGAAGGCTGAACAAGAAAACAATCAATAAATTATAATTAGAATTTTTTTTTTCTTCATTATTATTATCATTATTAGTATTAAGTATTTGGCGTCACCTGTGCCTTGGAGCCGAAAGTGAACTGAATCACTGCAACCCTCTGGTCTCTTCTCCCAGTATAACTGATTGGTTGTGTGCAGGTTTACCACTACACTGGGATTACCCCCTATCTTATATGAATAGTGCAGTGGGTTCTTAACATGCAAAGGTGGTGACTCTCCTCTACACTGGGCCTCCATTTAACAAATTGGTTTCAAATTTGGGACCTCCCGATTACCAGACCACTGCTCTTCCACTGAGCCATCACGCATTAGACAGACAATTTGATTGTAACTGTACATAATCACTGTAAATCAATGCAGTTTTTAGCAATAATTTCTTTAGTAACACGCTTCTTTAAAAGATGATTAATTGCAAATGTATAAACAAAAACAAATGTGCATGAGCAGAGAATATGAAATATATCCTATTATATATTCCATCTTAAATCTTATCTGCTTGAATATGAGTATCGCAGCTCAACTAATACATGATACAAGCTTTTTGCAGTAGAAAATATCAAATGACATTTTCCTTGGTCTATTATCATATCTAATGTTATCAATCTATTGGAATTACTACAGTGATACAAAAATAAGAAATTAATAAATTAGGTTGCAATGGATATTTGCAATGTTCCTGCAAGTTCTTCAGGAAATATCTGAGAGACGCAGAGGCTCATCACATTGGTGTAACAACTTGCCTACATGGTACAGTTGCTACATTTAATCTGATAAACCACCGAATCGCTCTAATGCCATATAATAATAATGATATAATAATATTCCATACCGCTTAATACCCCGGTCATTGGATTCAATACTAGCCCGCACATACTGTGTGCACAATCTCCACTCCCTGGGGAGCATTCCACATGACCTTCGACCTTACCTGATCCTTGTTCAGCCAGTCGTTGACAGGTTTGAGAATATCTGTGACCACCTCATCTTTGCAGAGGCACTCCACGCATGCTGCTCGGTCCGTGCTCACGATCTTCAGCATCTCTGTGACCAACATAGCTGGGCTTGGAGCACCTGTAACAGATCGTTAGGATTCACTATTGGTTGCATTCAATAAAACTACAAGCATTCTTGACTGGAGCTACAAACTGACTTGGTTGTATATGCTGAGATTACAACATTAACTGTTTTTTTAACAATGTCATCTGGGGGGTGTTTCATGAAGCTGTTCGTAAGGTTACGCATGACTTTACGAACGACTTGTATATGAAAAGCCAAATGGGATGCTCAATCATTATTAACTGCATCAACTAAAGTTGAACTGTGCAGATGTAGATTAACATTCTTATTATAACAAACATTTTTAATGCAAAGTATATTTTTTGCCATAATTTAATTGAGGTTATTAGAAATATCAGAAAAAAATTTGGGCATCCTATCTGGCACTTCATATACAAGTCGTGCGTAAAGTCATGCGTAACTTGACGAAAAGCTTAATGAAACACCCCCCTGGAACCCAGAATTAACAATCGATTTTGTGCTGAAAGTACATGAAGAATAATACAGTCAAACCTATATTAGCGGCCACCTTTATACAAAGGCCAGCTCTCTCTTGTGATCACCTGTATTGCCTCCCTCTATAAGGAAACATGTGTTGAAGAACCTGTCTAGAAAGGCCACCTGTCTACAGTGGCCATGTGTCGTGTTTCCCTTCAGTGGCCTTAATAGACAGGTTTGACTGCATCAGTTTTTATTGTAGTTAATTCTGTCTACATTCAAGATTAAGTTATGTTAAGATTGTTGCCAAAAGCTTAGACAGATTTTTAAAATTTGTTTTAAAATAATTTCAGAATGGCAAAATCTGGGCCCCGTCTTATAAAGAATTCTGATTGATCTGAATCAATTTCAAGTCCTCTATTCAATCGCAAGTTTACAGTCTCCAATCTTTTATGTATATAGTTGTGATTGATATCAATCGCAAATAAGTTGTGATTAATCGCAACTGTTTATAAGATGGGGCCCTGATAGCCCAGTTGGATTATGTGCCATCTGCATAAATACGTACCAGTGTCAGTAGGCATGTTGACCTGGAATGACCTCTTTGTGATCAACGGCAACAGACTCCTCACAAGCTCAGTAAGGGTCACTGTGTATGACATGGAAAACAAAATCAATTAAACACAAAACACAGGATAAGTAAAGAGTCAAGTGCCGGTTTGAAAGAAGGATTTGACACATGCACAAACTAGATGGAACTTCGACTGCACGCAGTCGAAAATGATGCCTCCGCCATAGAGCGATTTCACAAACCAAAACAGAAGCAAATTTTCAAATTCAAGTTCCATTGTAATCCACTAACAGGTTCTCAGAATATCGTGATTTATTACAAGCTATTTTTCATATACATGAATGACCCTTTTATCTTTGACCTAAAATCTAATCAGTTCATTGGCTTTGCAAGATACATACATGTCCTGTGTTTGATGGTAATCCGTCCATCGGTTCTAATAATAATGCGATCACAAGCTATTTTTGCATACATAATGAGCACTGTGACCTTTGACCTTGTGACCCCAAAATCTAATCAATTCTTTAGCTCTGCAAGATACATACATGACCTAAGTTTGGCAGGAATCCATTAATCGGTTCTTGAGATAACGTGATCACAAGAACGGGACGTACGGACGGACGGACAACCCGAAAACATAATGCCTCCGGATACTTCGTAACGGAGGCATAAAAAGGCCCCACTAAGCTTAGTGGAGCCAGTGCTCGTTTGACACTGATGTATTGGGGGAGGGGGTTACGGTGAAGAGCATCCATATCAACATATCGCACATGATCACCTTCTGTTGGAATAAAGCCATTTCAAATCATTGTGACTTTTTTTTACAAACAGTTTAATCCCAACTGATATGCTATATAAATGATGAAGATCAGTATCGAAGGGGAGGTACCGTAGGTCCAGGTCCTGAAAGTAACAAACCCACCGCTGTCTTCATAGTATACATCATCCAGGATGTAAGCATAATGGCATAATTTCGTCAAAACAAAGCAAAGGTGATAAGTGCCATAATAGTCCCCAATATTTTTTTTTCTTTTCTGGGTGATCAGTCAAAGTTCTGGTTCTCAAAAGACATTTTAAAGAATAGACATAACATCTGGTTGGAAGAAGAAAGGCATTGATTCTATGCAGAGTTCTTTAAGTTAAATTTCCTTCTCAGTTAAATGTCCTTCTCATTCTCATTTTTTTTTTAAAGAATAGACATAACATCTGTTTGGAAGCAAAAAGGCATTGATTTATCACTTAGGCCCGAATTCACAAACGAGGTTATAAATTTAACCCATGGTCTAAAATTAGTCCAAAATAAGCATGACATAGTTAGAGGTCCAATATTAGACGCGCGCAAGGCAAGGTAAGCTTAATTTGCACCAATCTTAAACCATGGGTTATGTAAATGAGGGTTTAAACCATTGTTAAATTTAAACCTCCTTTGGCCTTAATGTCCTTCTGGTTCTCAAAAGAAAATGGACTTACCTTCTTTGCCGTGCACCTTGACAGGGAAGAGTTGCCTGCCGTTGTCGTAGACTAGGAGCCTGCCAAGGATTGAGAGAGACTGAATGAAGACCAGGAACTCAAGCTCCTTCTCGGTGTACTTGGTTCTACGAGAAGAATCTGGGGAATCAAAACACAGGGATCATTTGATAATCTTTAAATTATCTTTAAATTACAGAAACAGAAGCAATTTTCAAATTCAAGTTCGATTGTAATCCAGGTTCTCAGAATATCATGATTACCAGCTATTTCTCATATACCTGTTTGACCCTTTGATCTTTGACCTCATAACCCCCAAATCTACCAGTTCATTGGCTGTGCAAGATACATACAAGTCTTAAGTTTGATGGTAATCTATCCATCGGTTCTAATGAAAATGTGATCACAAGCTATTTTTGCATACACAATGAGCCCCATGACCTTTGACCTTGACCTCGTGACCCCCAAATCTAATCAGTTCATTGCCTCAGCAAGATACATACATGACATAAGTAGGGCAGGAATCCATCAATCAGTTCTTGAGATAATGCGATCACAAGCTATTTTTGCATACATAATGAGCCCTGTGACCTTTGACCTTGTAACCCCAAAATCTAATCAATTCATTGGCTCTGCAAGTTACATACATGAATAAAGTTTGGCAGGAATCCATCAGACGGTTCTTGAGATAACGCGATCACGAGAATGGAACGTACGGACAACCCAAAAACATAATGCCTCCGGCTACCGGTACTTCCTAACGGAGGCATAAAAATGTCTATTCTATCATCAAAATCTGTATTTCATCACAAGCTTTCACAAGTATAAATGCATTTGACATCACATACTTCTTCTTTTTTTAAAGTGAATATTGGAATTCCTTGTTCAAACCATAGCTTTAAGTCCAGCTGTTGAGTTCTCAGGCTATCACATTCATGTAAAAATGTGCATGGTAAAACCTTTACCCTATCCAGTGGAGCATAACACATTTTTATAATCATATTTGGATTGCTCACCCAGTCTGTTCATGTTGAAGCGATCAGAGAGGTCATTCATGGAGTCTAGCCAAGCTGCTCGGGAATCCACAAACTCTAAGCACTGGGTGACTGCATTCACAAGCTGTGCTCAAAATAAGGATGTAATGTTTAATCACGGGTTTGCATAATCAAATTACCAATCAAAGTTTGTACTTTAAACTCAGAAATGAATAAGCAAACATAATTTAAAAGACAGAATGACATCTTTTGCATATTCTTAGTATAGAGTCCAAGATGACAAAATCACATGAACTTGTATTCTATACAGCTCTACAGAGTGATATGTATTCTTAATTTCTATCCAAAACCAAGATGAAATATGAATGAAATGTTATGTTCCAATCAGAAAATCCAACATGAAATACTGATGCAGAAAAATCTGTAGTGAATAATGGTAAGTATGTCAGCAGATAAATCTATCCATCTTTCTAAATTTTACTGAAATAACTATTATAAAATGAAGTCCTTTAATGTCTACTTTAGCTCCCTGTCCAGTGCCATACATGATCCATCTCTTACAGTCTGTAATATCATTGTATAATGCAGAAATAAAATTTTAAAGATTATCTTCTATTCAAAAGTACAATTTTGAGTATTTAAGAAAAATGGCACATGATAATACAAATGCCAAATTTGAAATGGCAGTTAAAAAGTTGTGGTCGATCTTACCAGGGTATTTTTATCCTTGAGATGACCAAGGATGATAGTCCTGCTGTAGTGCCCATGCTAGGTAGGGAAAATACATCAAAAGTACTTTAAACGAGTCATGCAAATGAGCCAAAGTGAACATCTTGAACATATCCGGCAGTTTGGCAAAATTCATATGAATGGTTTTGAGGAAATAAATTCTTTCATTTAGATCTTATTTTCTGTGGGCCATCTTATATTGGAGAGTTGATATCAATCACAACTATGTACATGAGTGATAGGGGACTGCAAACTCTAGATTGATTAGAAGACTTGCGACTGATTTAGGATCCATCGTAATTTCTTATATGCTGGCGCCCTGATTCACCTTAAATATCCCCTTTCATAAATATCATAAGGAATTATTTCTTCCTTCCAAAACATTCATATCTTGTATTTTAAGAGGGGTCTTTGAAATGTTTCCAACCAAACTTTGCAAGTGAACCACACAAAGAGTGCTAAAACTACTCCTTTTCCAAAATGTTTGATATAACTCATAACTATGCAATAATTTCACATGCCATCCAATTTGGACCCATATAGCATAATCCTTAAGAAGTATTTAGACTTTGTAATAGAAAGCTTTATGAACAGTGCCCTGTTTCATAAACTTATTATCAATAACAAATGCTTAATTTCTATGACAAAGTTGCTCTCAGCCAATTAAATGCGATGATTTCATTAGCTTAAAACAGTTATTGTAACTTGTTATTATTTTATAAAACAGGTAGCATAATCATCAACAGGAATTCAAACTTTGTCATAGCTTTGTGATAAGCAGCTTTATGATTCAGAAGTATATCTAGAGCACATACATACCATCCATTTTTTGAACCAGAGAGCTTTAGGGTCAAGCAGGGAAATGTAGTGCATGGGAGTGATGGCTTCTGAAGGCTTGCTTGGTTTCATCACCAGAAAATTAAGTGTGCTATCGGTGAGGTCTTGAAGAAATCTGGACACATAATAACACAGAAAAGGAACATAAAATTAATAATAATAATATGACATTAATAAAGTGCCTGTTCATTTGATACAAAGTGCATAAACAAGAAATAATTACAAACAAAGAGAGACATTATCATACAAAACTTACATTGATTACAAAAATCTCAATCTCAATCTCATCACAACCTGCCCCCTGTTTAAACCACCAAACGGCATCCCTGGGTTGATGGAAGTGGATGAGACCACTAGAGAGTGGCTGCTCCACAGTACTTGAGAAATTTAAAGTTTCATTCTCGACATACGCGAGAAGAAGTTTACAAATACAGAGAGGAATATTATAACAATTAGAAAAGATGTTTTCATACACTTCTTGAAAGCTGTGAGAGTATGGCAGTTCTTTAGTACAGGGGGTAAGGAGTTCCGGGTTTTGGGATCCATTACTGAAAAAGCCCTATGACCTATCTATCACGGCAGTAATAAACCTATAAGCTTGTCTGAGGTTTGTCACATAAAAGCAACAGGCAATATATGTTACCACTAATATAATGAAAGAAGTGAGACTTTTAATGTGTGGTGAAGTCCTAAGACCTGAATCTTTTTTATTAAAAATCAGGCTGCATTGAAAATTTTTGAGTTGTATTAAAGCAGACCCACCGTGCAAGAGGCCCCAGATCAATTTCACTGAGGCATGCAATCGTTTTCTTCATCTTTAAGTAATGCCTCGGTCACAAATGTCATTACGAACTGCTACGAACGCCGTACGAACGATTTTCAGACAATGGAAAAACAGAGATTCGTACGAAATTATCGTTCGTACAAACCTTTGAGACCGTAGCATTAAATAATAAAAGCCCATATTTTGGTCATAGATGGACTATGAGATTTCCCCACATTTAGCTAGTATTTGAGTAAAAAGTTTCATGCATTAAACAGAAATAAAAGTGCTATTACTTACCTCTAAAATCACACAATTTTACAGTTTGTTAAAAACACCACTCATCACTATCCCGCAGCTTCATACATATTATTTCTTGATTTAAAGTATGAGATGTCATAATTCTGAGGAAAAAAAATTCCTATTTAGTTTTGAGCATAATAATATGTATCTCACTTGTCAGGGAATCTGATCCAATACTTTGGTATCTCCAGCTGAAACTCGTTGACGAGACGGAATCTTCGTAACAGCTTCTGAGCGGGGTACTGTGTAGCATCTATCCCATGATGCACTGCCATACCCCCCTTGCTTCCTAAAGCCTTGAACTCATTACTCAGATGATCAACTACAAGGCAGACAAAGAAGAAAAGACAAGTAAATGGGACACATTAATTTCATGTTATTTCAAACTCATCTACAATCCTTTGATTCAATCATAATTCATTATTTTTTATCAAAGGTTATTGAGATCTCATTGGGTTTCCTTTTCATCAATATTGTTTTGAGGAGGGTGGACCCTGTCTTATAGGGTAATTAATGTTTATATTTGATTTGTAATCACTTCATCTGATATGTTCAGATGCCTTCTGTTTTACAAGCTTTTTTTTGTTGTTGCAGGTATCCTTTCATCTATTATTTACCAATGTATGTATTTATGACCGTTATAGGTATTGTTACATTGTCGGATGATAAATATATAAAATATGAAAATTGAAATTGAAACATCACAAGCAATAAAATGAAGAGAACAGAGTCTAGACGAAACATATTGTGCATGAAATCATAGTGCAAGATATGCACTATTAACAGAATACTAGTCATATTCGGTTAGATCCTTGTTGGTCTTAACTTACTGAGGTTTGTATACATCTCTCTCATCACATTGTGAGAGTTGGAACTAAACATCCGGGCATGAAAGCGTAAGCTGCTCTCCTAGATAGACAAAAGAAAAGTGAAATAACATCAGACATGATGCATTCACATCATTGATCACATACATCTATCTGCCTTTACTGTCATCTGTCTTTTTCTCGAGGGGAGATTGAGATCTTCCAGCACAATAATTTTCACTTTCTGTTTTTACTTGATGTTATGGTAGGCTATTCAATATTCATAAGCTGTCCTTTCAGTTTAACTACTGTAAACGCTGTTAATTTCGCGTGATTAATTTTTCGGGCTGAGCGACCCCAAAACATATTTGTGTTGCACGCAATTCAGCCGTTCAAAACACGCATAAAAAGTCATGCTTATATATATTCACAGGTTTTAATATTCGTGGACACTGCCTTTAGTGCGAAATCTGCGAAAAATTAAAGCACCGCGAATATTACCACGTTTACAGTATATCGTTTTGTCTGTATGATTGGACATCTTTAAAGAGATAGGTATCTCAGATAATTGCACATCAAATGGAATAAACCTAAACGAATCACCCGTAGGCCACATGAGAGGTTGGAATCATAAATACAGTTCACAGACAGCAATGACCACACTTGTTAACCGCTTGCTAAAGGTAAGCTCTGTGGTTCCTGTACAAAGTCTATTGAGGGTAGTCATGCTATCAAGCTTTGCTTACTTTGTCAACCCTCCTATTTGATATTTTTGATTAGTTACAGTCTTACTTTATTCTACATATATCCTTTTGTCATGATTGTGTAAAATGTGCAATGTTTTGTTACATATTTGTAAAACTGCAAAAGAAAAAGAAAATCAAACCAAAATAAATAAATCAAATCAAATCAAATCAAATGAGACAATTCTCTAGTCAAGAAGTCAAGAGGTTAAAAACAACTCACAGAGAGGCCTTCATCAGGATCAGCAAGAGCCGCTACCAGACCTTTCTTCATCCTGCCCCAGTTCTCACAGGCCAGGACGTCCGAGGGAGGGACCTGGAGCAGCTTCTGAAGTGCCTCTCTACGCCACTGAAGGGGCTGGCTGGAGTCCAAGCTCTCCGTGATGTTGGTGAACTGTTCTTGGTTCATGAACATGAAGGAGCTCTGCGGCAGGTGGAATGAAGAAAAGGTAACAGTCTTGAATTTATTTTAATGCATTTTGATTCATGATTGCTGTAAAGATGGAATAGGGGGGAGGAGATATTCTTGGTTCATGAACATGAAGGAGCTTTAAGGAGGGGGTACATGTACATGAAAAAATGGCTACAGTCTTGAATTGTTTTTGTTTTTGTTTTCATAATTCTTATACATCTTAGGACAGTGGTACATTAAATGCCATTATAGAGAGAGAGAAAGAGAGAGAGAAGAAAGAGAAAAGGAAGGGGGAGGAACACACACACAGAGAAAATTAGAAAGGAAAAAAATAAGGGAGAGGGAAGGAAAGAGAAGAGGGAGAGAAAGGTAGTGAAGGTAGGAAAAATAAATGGGGAGAAAGAAAGAGAGAGATAGAGAGAGAGAGAGAGATTTGAATAGAAATTGACCCTCTCTTACATCCCTGTGTTTAGTAAGGATTTAACGTGTATTTACTGTTTATATAACAGTTCTTTAAATATCAAGCTCATCTTACCTGATTCAAGGAGTCATCAAACGAGGAGTCATCGTCCCCACTAGAGGGGTTAAAACTGTTGGTAGTCCTCTCTGGATACCGGTAAGAAGGGGCATAAGAACCTTGACTGGTACGCTGACGTTTGTCATCGTCGTACGCCTGAATCAGACGATCTACAGCACTACGGGTGCTCAGCTTCAATGAATGCTTCATGTCTGTGCATCTGTTCATGCAAAGATGAAAAGAAAGGAAAATGATGATGGTGGAATAAATAAATCATCAAGTACATGGTATAATGGCATTAACTTGCATTAATGACTTCCCTCAGCAAATAACAAAATGACTTATCTTTTGTGACATTAGGTGTTTGATTCATCTTACGATACCAAAGAAACAAATTGTATGTGATTAAAACATTTGCATAATTCAGATTGGCCTACAAAACAAAATGATATGATATAATTAGGCCTAGCATTATGTCAATCTAGAGGGATAGAACTCAAAAGGAAGACTTTGTAAAACTTTCTTAGATGATGTCATTGCAAATTCCGGAGGATTAAGGCAAAGAAAAATGATTGGTTGATTCAAGGTAGTACATGGATGGATATTTGTTGAATAAGAAAAAAAGGGTCATGAAATTTGTCCGTAGACATATCAATTTTAATGATGACTATGAAAATACTGATGATTATGATTATAATGGTGGTGGTGGTGGTGATGATGATGATGATGATGATGATGATGATGGTAATGATGATGATGATAATGATTAATGATGATGATGATGACGATAATGATGATGGTGATGATGATGATGATGGTGAAAGTGGTGATGATGATGATAATGATGATAATGATGATGATGATAATGATGATGATGATGATGATGGTGAAAGTGGTGATGATGATAATGATGATGATAATGATGATGATGATAATGATGATCATGATGATGATGATGATGAGGGTGGCGGTGGTGACGATATTGATGAATCATAATGATCATCACTATGATCATAAAGACATGTCTGCTGAATACTCACGCTTGATCATTGATGACACGCTCTGTCACATCTCTGACCAGCACTTCCTCCGTGGCTCTGTTTGGCATGTCCAGGTTTCTCCTCTCAATCTCCTCCTCAATGAGAGGGCCCAATACCGCCTCGGTACGCCCCTTGATGTATTTGACTAACTCATACCTGGAAGAATAATAATAATATTGAAGAATATTACAAGAAATAGATTGCACCACCCATATAATATTTCAAGCGTCTCAAGAATTCTCTTTTATGTTAAATCATTGTTGAAGAATCTTTCTGGAAAACAATCCACTTAACTGACTACATTGCTGCTCGTCAATTCACTAAAATCTATATTTTATTTACAAATAGGTAGAAACTTTTCTGCATAAAACTATAACTTTTCAAATAAATAGCCATGCTACGTTTGTCCTCAATGGTTCTTTGTACATGACATCATCTGAAAGAGTGGATTAATAAATATGTCCCCTTTGATGCATGACACACTTTATTTTGGATCCGGGCTAACTCGGACCAGGGGACAACTCGGCCCAGCTGCAAAAACTGTCATTTTTTGTCATTTTACCCTA
>JARBES010000132.1:19947554-19958802 GCA_030265145.1 Strongylocentrotus pallidus | reverse complement strand
TTTCTGGCTAAACAGTCTATGCTTATATTATAATGATGATTTGTAAGCAAAAATATTACAAATGGGTATTATTATACGTTGCATATAAAAACAAAGTTTTACCCAACTGTTATAGATTATAATTATAAAGTCATAATTAATGTGACCTTGAAATCTATTTCATGGCAAAGAGTAACTTGTTTTCTGACTATTGATACCCTATTCGTATTATAACTGCTACTGATGACTGAGCAACAGGGTTTAACAAAAATGCTATAAAAAAACTCCTTATTTACCAAATGTGAGTCAGGCCATATGCATGCATTACTTAAATCCTTTTAAAAGTTAAATACTGCCTCATATTTCAGTGCTTCATTGTTTAAAATGATCCCATGTATCCAAGCTTTCACAGGACTTTGTTTCAATCTACATGATAATCATAAATTATTCTAAACATCCTTAAAACTTCTTGTGTCAATCTTCATGATAACCTAATATAATTCTAATCATTTTTATAACTTCTTGTTTCATAAGATCCAAAATCTCACTTCTGGCTTGTCTAATACACCATTTCAAATGTGTGTTTTTGCCTGGAACAGCACATAAAGAAATAGAGGCTTACTAACTTCTAGGATTCAGTAAATGCAAGAAAAAAAGTCGAGATGATAACTACCAAAGATATTGATAACAGACTTACATGAAAATTATAGGTAGATATCATCCATGCAAGTAAACTTTGTTCATGTTGAATGACCCAATGACAATGCTTACCTTAAACAAGGAATGTGAGAATTGCCAAGGTTGTGTCACCATTACATAGAGGGTATCATAAATATTGCTTGTAAATGAGCCTTTCCTTGAATCTGAGTTAAACATTGCAACCTTTTCTATTATAATGCACAGAATCAATGCGGTTATTGATCTGCCAAAGTTGGGTTTTCTTCTTGGGGGGGGGGGGGGGCGCAGGCACTGTATAAGTGTGGATGTACAATAGATCAATGTGCAGCAGTAATAGTGCATGTTGTGAGACACATTTAGAATGAGTGTAATTTGATAGTATGTTGGAATAGATATGTATAGGTTCATTTGGAATTATCATGCATGTATTCAACTCATACATAAATATTTCCGTACAGAAATATTGCAACTTCTGTTACTTAAATAACATAAATGTTGCTGATGTAAACAATTAAGACCTTTATTACTGCTTCTTAATTTCCAGATAATTACAGTAGTTTATAGCATTATCCAATTAGATATTTTGGTAACTCTCAGCAATACACATCCCATTTTCTTGCACTGACAGCGGATAATATACCACCACAAGTGACTTGTCCTGCAAACATTCGGCAGACTGTGATAGAAGGCTCAATTGGTACTTACGTAACCTGGGACCCTCCTGTTGTATCGGATAACTCGGGCACGGTGGAGTTTGTATCGTCCTCCTCCAGTTCTGGTGACCTCTTCACCATTGGAGTGACTCCAGTCACGTACACATATGCTGACTCCTCTGGCAACGCGAACAGTTGCACGTTCACAGTCACCATTACCACAGGTATCTACATGTACAGCATTGACGGTAGATTAGAGGTTGTGTCGGCCAATTGTGGACCATCAAGTATACTAATGATTTCACTTATAAATGTATGTACTCGGCTGGAAATATGTGTGAAATTTCATCTATGGAGTCAAAGAATATTTTATCAAGATAAATGATGATGGCCTGCAGATGGCTGCACTGATCCAGATGCAATTTCACACTTACCTTTTGCTTCAGATTTGAAAAATTTCTTGTTAATTGAAAAACATGTATCGTCTGCAAACGGTAGGATCAATGTCCTTGTAGAAATATTTGAAATTTTATTGCATTATACTCTAAGACGTGTAAAATTAATGAATGGAAGTTATTATGATATTAGAAAAGCAGAAATACTCGTACAGATAAATATACTGTATTTACTGCCTTGAGCATTTAACTTTTCAATAATATGGAATTAAATTTCCCCAAGTATATTTAGGATACATGCAAACCAATCAATCACAACAAATGTTTTCAATCGATTTCTTTCTTTTTTGTATGTGAATGTATTGTTTTACCTTGATGTTTGTTGCCAAATGAATAAAAAATAAATACATATTTTTTCCCCTCAGGTACCCCCTGCAACCCAAATCTCTGTCTTAATGGCGGCTTATGTGTACCAACAGATCTGACTAACTACGAGTGTATCTGCACAGAATGCTTTACAGGGACCAACTGTGAGACAAGTAAGTAGTCTAGCTTAATTTAGTATTTTTCTTGCTCAAGGGTTCATTCACATATGCTTTTGCGTACAAAAGGGTATCAGAATTAAGACAGTATCTTTTATAAATGTAATGCTTCCTGGGAGAAATTTTGATCTTATTTACTGGGTGTAAGCCACAATATGTTTTAACTAAGACAGTATCTGTGTGCATCAATGGTCATTTGATTATCCACGTGTTATATGATACAAAATGTGAGGCGCAGCATGCTTTAAAAAAACCTATGGTAAACCGCCTCATTTTTCCAAGTCGTATATGAAGAAGCATTAATGCTTGTTATTTGAATACCATTTTACAAATGCATTTTAAAGACAGTTGATAGCTCATCTCATGTTGCCATAAGATTGAATTGCTAGCTTCTTTTCTTCCATTCTCCACATTTTACAATATTCAATTGTATGTTCAGTGTAGCTTACAATCTTTTTTTGGAATAGCCTTCAATAATTACACCTCTCCTGTGAATGCAGTGCTTTATTTCAAATATTTTTTTCCTTCATATTATGAAAATCACATCATGTAAAAGCACTTATTTTACATTTAAAGGATATTGATATTGATATATGGATGTATCTTTTGGTTGACCAATTTTCACTCCCACTTCAGGGGGGGGGGGGGACACAAAAATATAGGATTTCAATGGATAGCAGTCACCCTTTCTATTTGTACACTATAGGCAGCAGGTCCTTTCCAAAACCTAAAAGGAGTGATACCAATAGCAAAAATTAACTAGACAATGAATTTGTCACGGAGACAAATTAGGTGATCTGCCGCTTTGATCAGACTTAACACGTCATGTATTAACTCAATGGGAGATTTGGTCTTTCAAAAAAAATCCCACCTTCCATTCATATTACACTCATATGAACAAATTCAGTCCCCCATGGCGCCCCCATGGACATGGGTGTGATCATAAGTTTACCCATGACGTCAAGTTCGTGCATACCAAAAATCATTCATAAATGACTATCCATCACAGATATATAACACAAAATCAATGGGAGATAGCATGTACAAATAGAAACCAGAATGGCAGATTTTGCAGTGTTCACCTTAAAATCAGAATTTTGACTACAATCCCCTCTTCTGATTGAATCGAATACATTTGTAGAGTAAAGTCTCAGCTAGAGCTTAAAGCAGGGCTCCCACTTAGCCGAGTTAGAGCCGTGAGTTGTGGTGAGCATTTAGGTCAAGAATTGCTCAAAGTGATTTCAAATTGCTAAGTATAGTATCAGCAACACAATACAAGTGAAAAAATTGAATTCATACATTTACTATACGGACGTGTGTACATGTGTACGCTCGCAAATTTCTTTAATGTTAACAAATGTCTGAAACGTGTAGTTAATTGGTCCAATAAGCATCGTGACTAATTTAAAAGTTTGATGCACGTGTACGCATCCATCATGACATGCGCACGGACATGGGTGTGACCAAAAGTTTACCAGTGACGTCAAGTTTATGCATATCAAATATCATTCATAAATGACAATGTATGACGGAAATATGATCAATAATAGAAATTAACAAAATGGCCCCTAGATGACTTCAATTTAGCATCAGTAATATAAAAAAAATCATTGTCATTAACCATGTCATTCAAGAGATATTAAGCAAACAAATCCATGCAGAAAGAATAGGGGAAAAAAGATACATTATGACAAAATCAATATTTGCTCTGCTACGCTAGGTGGCAGATCACCTATTTAAAATGATCAACATTGAAACTGTGAAGTAAAGCATTTCTTCATTTGTTTCATTTGATCCATGTATATAGTAGAAACCTCTTGTTTTTTAATGTAGATTGATACATTGATGCAATATAACACACTACAGTATACATGCTGAAAAGAGCTGTAGTAATTACAGGGTTACATGTAAAGATGCAGGCCTACAGCAGTAGAATTATCCCAATTACAATGCAATACAATGTTGAGTAAAATATAGTTCACTGAAATAATTTGTGAAACTTTGTAATGTACCATTCTACAGACCTCAATGCATGTACCAACAATCTTTGTGAGAACGGAGCAGTGTGTACACCTGATCCAGGCTCATGTACAGATTACAGCTGCCAATGCTCTGGGTGCTTTACTGGAAGATTCTGTAATTTGCGTAAGTATATTCTATTCTCTGGCTTTTCTTGATTCATATGACAATCATTTCAACCCATTTAACAGGTACATGTATTGAATATGCTTTTCTCGTCATGATGGTAATGTATGTTATAGGCAAGTCGTAGTATTTGTTCATTTTTCCCCTCCATATTATCAAATTCTGACAATACTTAGCACCAAAAGTATCATTATTAACTTAATTCTTCTGTATAATCTATAAATCAAACATCGGAAATTGTTTTGTTTATATACGTGATACAAAATAGATACAGAGAATTTATATGATGATATAATACATCTTACATGTTTTGTTAACAATTTTTTGTCATAAATACGATACAATGTTAACAATTAAAAGAAAAGAAAAAAGTGCAATATGAGGCACACAAAAGACAATTGTCTCTGTCATTTTATCCTTAGTGCTGTAGCTATCATAAGAACATGTACACTTACCCCAACTGAATAAAGATGAAATAACCATGGTCCAATATCCTTGATGTTTGGACTGCTCCAAGCTATAAGAGGGCTTTCAACTTCATACAACATTAGATATAATGAAATTTGTTATGCAGTTAGTTACATGTGGAACAAATTACTGTGGACCCGCCCTATATAAAACGTACCAATGAATATAGTTTTACAATTTCTTTTTCTGAACTCTTTCCTCTGTTATATTTCCAATTTGTGTTGACTAGCAATTGACTCTTGTGAGAACCATCAATGCCAGAACGGTGGATCTTGTACAGTTGATCCTCTGAACTGTGAGCTCTACACCTGTACCTGTCCTCTTTGTTTCACTGGCCAATTCTGTGAACAAGGTATTGTTTTTTTTTCTTTTTTCTACAAGATTCTTTTGAAAACACAATGGCCTGTATTCTACTTATTTATTTGTTAACCCCTACTTTAGACTAAGCTTTAACATGTATTATTTGTTTCATAAGACGGGTCTATAATATGAGTATGAAGTCGAGAAATTTACTACAAACCCGATCAAAAAGCTAAGAGTTGCACGATCATGGAGGCTGCCATTTGCTGTATTGACGGCACATCATGCATTGCGCGGAGCTGGCCAAACAGTAGTACATGTACAGTGCACGTCTCAATGTGTTTGCATTATCAATACTGAGGCTCTGCTAGTAGATGTGTGTATACAATACTAATGTATATATCTTTCTTTAAATTGAAAACAGAAAGCAAAGAGGGATGAAAGAAAGAGACAGTCAGTTTGATATAACTACCTGTATACATTATAGTATCACCTTGTCAACACTTCTTCTTTCCTCTTTTATAATCATTTTTTGTTGTTGATTCTTTTCCCTTTCTGTGTAATCAAATAGAGGTCAGTGCATGCACTTTTAACCTGTGTGCCAATGGGGCTAACTGCATCCCTGTCGGGCAACTCTGCACAGAGTATAAATGCTCCTGTCCAGGATGCTTCACTGGTGCATACTGCAATGAAGGTGAGATGAGACTGAAGGTCATTTTTACACTTCCAAGAAAAATACATGTTTCAAGGCTTGCTCGCATATGACACAGTAAACCTTTTCTTGTCTCTGACTTTGAAATAGAATAAGCTCAGTGAGCAGTGTACAATATAAAAAATATATTGGTAGTCTTTTTTTGGATAAATTTGTGTATGATTGTTACGGCCCTCATGCCAGGAGAATGAATATAGAATAATTCATATATATATTTATCTTTTACTGTAAAGATGTCTTAAATAGATATTTACTTGATTACTAAATCTTTTCTCCACCCTTGCAGTGCGGGATGCTTGCTTTGAAAATCCATGCTTGAATGGGGGCGCTTGTTCTCCTTTGAATGACGGCAACTGCTTCTCATACACCTGTGAATGTACCGGCTGTAGCACTGGCTATAACTGTGAAATTGGTATGTGAACTTCTGTTAAATTGCAGTTTATATGGCAAGTTGAGTATATATATATATATATATATATATAAAGTACAGCTACGTCTCACGTTCCTAGACCATTTTCTTCACGCCCATATATATATATATATATATATATACACAGAATTTGTGCAAAAAAAATTAAAGTTATCAATGCTTTTAATAGTAGCAGTATCATCATCATTATCACCATTATTATTATTATCATCATCATCATCATCGTCATTATTGTTAATATTATTATCATAATCCTTATTACTATTATCATGATAGTTATCATCACTGTCATCATTGTCAATTATTGATTCTCATGCAGCAATCCCGTCTCCCTGCACTGCCAATCCCTGTCAAAATGGAGGAAACTGTGTGCCTATTCAAGGACAGTGTGCAGCTTACCAGTGTCAATGCCCAGCTAACTTTGGTGGTCTCCATTGTGAAACAGGTAACTTACTTTGTTCTTTAATACTGTGCTAAAGTATTCTACTTTTTTTGACATTTCACCCAATTGTGGAAGATGCTTACTGGTGCATTCGAATGTGAAGAGGATTAATTGAGTTTAAGTGTTTAGAGTTAGTGACTTTTTACAAAGTTGTAGATAATTGTGTTAATAATCAAGGATGATATTTGGATTTTTATTAAAGTCTCTCCTGTTGCAGGACTCTTTTCTAACTCACGTTTTGTCGTAATACATGATCTTGAATCAAATTTTCAAGGCTTCACTGAATATTTTCTAATTTCTCCTTCTAATCTCCTTTTGTGTTCTAATGCATAGTTGAGAGTGGTTGTGTATAAATGTAGCATTTAGAATATTATATATCATTATCGATGCTGCTATTCTTCTTCTTCTTCTTCTTTTTCTTCTTCTTCTTCTGCCTCTTCCTTTTCTTCTCCTTTTTCTTTTTCTTCTCTTTCTTTTTCTGCTTCTTCTAATTCGTATTATCATCATTATTATTAGTAGAAGTAATATTTTTGTTATTGCAAAAACGTACAACGTCATTGTTACTTTTTTGAGGCACTTCATGATCATTTTGAAGGGCAATTTTTTTCAGGCTTTCAATATTACACCATAGCACAGGCGCTGATAACGTGTAGGGCCTTGTATCTCAGATTTGGCATTGTTAAACGATGCCTTTAATAGAATGCCTGGTCACTGATCTCTTTGTTCCCCAAATCACCCATGTGCGACTGCCCAAGTGACATTTTTGTCTGTTTCAGATCCATTATTTGCTGTTTATTTCTACCTATCTATCTCCACAATCCTAAGTCCTACAGAATTCTCACAAATTCCTATAAAGATCAATCTGTATCAAGATCAGTGGTGGCAAATAGGGATGCCATTGCATGCATATCATTATAACACGATTGCAGGGGTCTAGTTTTTAACATTATTATTATCATTATTATTATTATTAGGCTTGTAACAGGCACTCACATGATCACATACTTTCTAGAACACGCTATTTGATCTATGAAGTGTTAGCTAACATAATGGTACTTGACCCAGATGTCAACAAAATCAATGTAAATGGTCACTGAGAAGAGACTAACACAAAAAAATTGTGCATAATTATCCGCCCATGATTTTGGGCACTTCCATAAAGATTGACTCTATCTGAAAGTCTGTGGCTAGCTACAGTTCATCCCCCACCCACTAAAGGAACTGATGGTAACCAAGAGTACATATAAATTATTAAAATAAAGGGAGTAAATATATCAGATATATGTCATGACCAGTCTCTATAACAAGCACTTGTAATATTTTGTTCAAGTGGTATAGTACAAAAAATGTTGCGTTTCGTACTATTAAGCGAGTGAGTTTTTGAGATTTACTGGCCGGGAAAAAAAATTGTAGTGTCAATCCTACACTTCGTAGATTAAATAGCTTGTATCTATGAAATTACTCAAAACATGGTTACGTGAGTGATCGTTTATACAAACATTTTTTTTTTGTTATTATTATTATTTTAATATCAATATATTTATCTTATAATTATCTTTACTATTATTATCATCATCATATTTTTCCAGTGGTGACAACCAATGCCAATCCCTGCAATAGCTTCCCTTGCCTAAATGGTGCAGAGTGCCTTACTATGGACAGCCAGTTCTACACCTGTCTTTGCCGTACTGGCTTTGCTGGTATCAACTGCATTCAACCCTCAGGTAAGCTGTCTGTACCTATACTCCCTTCATGTAGATTTTTCTTTTTCTTTTTTTTTCTGTTTGTATCCCACAGTGTTAAGTTACATGCATGTTCATTTCTTGACTGGCACCTTTCTCATTTTTAAGGAGAAATCAACCCAAGAAATGTTGTAAATTTAGTTATATGAACTTCTAGTTCCATATCGAGCTTTGATCTTTCTCTGATCTAGACAACTTTTTATTTTAAAATGCAACAGAAATATTGATAATTCAGTTTTAGAAATTATAACTCAGCATTGGTTCTTATTATTTTAGTTGCATTGTTTTGTTAATTTTTTTTTTTTTAATTCTATTTTTTGTTCTCCTTTTGTTTAAATTATTGATGTTCTTGCACAACAAAGGAAATATGATAGCCCAGGGCCCCGTCTTACAAAGAGTTGATATCAATCGCAACTATGTACATAAGAGATAGAAGACTGCAAACTTGCAATTGATTGGAGGACTTGCGAGTGATTTGGATCAATTGTAACTCTTTGTAAGACAGGGCCCTGGACATACAAACAGGGCATAAACAAGAAAACAAAATTGCAGCATAATGATCATACTGTTTAATACCAATAATGATTTCACATGGAAACATTTAATATTTGGTATATAACATGTCTCTGCTTTGAATCTTTATGTGTCTTTTCAGTTGGCCAAAACATTGACCTCTGTCTCAACAATCCCTGTCAAAATGGAGCTACTTGTGTGGCCAGCTACCACAGCAGTAATCCTAACTTCTACACGCCTCAGTATTACTGTATCTGTGCCATTGGCCTCACCGGAACTAATTGCCAGCAGCAGACAGGTACGGTATATTAACTCCTCAGTGATATCACTCTGTTTCACTCATGATTATTTGTGGAGTTGAAATTTACCTCCTGTTTGCGGAATTTAAAGAAAAAGAGTACAAAATGAGCTCTAAATATAACTCAAATTTTTGCTTATTGG
Organism: Strongylocentrotus pallidus; assembly: GCA_030265145.1. Classification (NCBI taxonomy): domain Eukaryota; kingdom Metazoa; phylum Echinodermata; class Echinoidea; order Camarodonta; family Strongylocentrotidae; genus Strongylocentrotus; species Strongylocentrotus pallidus. The sequence continues at coordinate 19,949,362 of JARBES010000132.1, read as the reverse complement.
GTACAAATTCACAACAAATACAGGGTCATCTTTGAAATATGTAACCCTTTTTTGTGAAATATCCTGCTCTAAAAAAAACATTCCCCTCTCTTTAACATTAACAAACACTGAAAAGTCTTTGGCATCGACACAAATTATCCCTTTTTGTGTTTACACAAAGTCAATTTGAAGTGATACCTATGGAATTAATTCTGTATTTAGTGCAGACTGAAATCCCAGGCTGCAGTTTAGAGTACAAGGTCCATAATCATTTTGTACGTGTGACAAATAAGTCAACTGTGGCAGTCCACTTTCTGTTCCATTAATAATAATAAAAATAATGGTGGCTTCTTATATGACGCACATGTCCGTCACGTTGTGACGCTCCTGTTATTACCCCCAATTATTACCCTGGCTTTAGCAAGGCAGCCACTGCGGCGCTCTAGCATTTCAAGGAATTAATTCCTGCCAGGTACCCATTTACATCAAAACATTCAAAGAGTAAAGATATAGTCATTGATATTTTGATCAGCGTGCAAATGGAATGTTGATATAACACTGTAAAAATCACTGTAAACACAAATTTGTGTACTATGATTTTAAAAATCAGTGATACTGGAAAGAAAAATGTATGTGGCGTTGTAAGATCTTCATGTGTATTATGATATGCTTGAAATATACATGTTTATAGAAGTTGTAAAGTATTTGTAGTAGACATAATAATAATAGTGAACATTTATAATGCGCCATGTCTGTCAAAATGACACTCCTGGCGCAGTTGTGTGGAAATTGTATATATCCTGTGATAGTGAGACGGGATGCATACGTGTACCTCAAAAGTAAGAATGCATTCATGTCCATATATTTGACCCTTTGTTTCCACAGTTTCCTCGCCCAATCAAGACATCTGCAATGTTGTACGACCTGACAGACCCGACTGCCAGGGTGGTGCACCTTGCTTCAACTCTTATCAAAGCATTACCGCTGATGTAGACTACTACTGTGACTGTCCTATCGGCCTTACTGGGCACAACTGCGAAACTGTCGGTAAGCATATGAATGATAATACATGTACCGGTAATAAGATTTTTGGGTGTGCCATCTATTCAGAACTTCTATTTCCAGGCCCACAAGGAAAAATACATAAGAATTAAGAGTCCAAATAAGTGTCATATTCTTGGGTCAAGCATTGCTAAAAGTATAAGATTTCAACATGGAATTGAAACTCTCTATTGTTGTAGATCACAACTCCAAAGGTAATATTTTCCACAGAAAGGGTGCTGCGGCAGAGTAAGAATAGAAACAGGGAAGCTGGTTTTCAAACCAAAGCCTGAAATTAGGCCCTGACACCTCCCCATTCAGGCTTCATATTGTACAGCACATATGTGACCCGAACATGTTGCTACCAACTTTTATCCCTGTAGGAACTATTTGGAATTGTTCTAATCTTTTTTACAAGAAATTTGAAGTTAGAATTTTGCCTCTCCCTATTTTTTAAGTGTTAATTTATTTATTTGTATCTAACCAAGATTTCTCTTGATTTTTTAAATATTCATGTCAATATACATGATGTACTCACTGATACAATGATTATAAATGTTATTTTAACTAATGAAATGTGCAGACCAATGGTTCTTGTATATTATGTCCCTTTTACAGGCCCAAAAATGAAATGGTTAAATTCCAACGGCATTTGAAAGACAATACTAATTTAGAACGTCCCTCAAAAGGAAAGGGCTTGAAAAATGTTTTTTTAGTGTGAAAATAAGGCACATTAGTTGTTGAATCAACTTAGTAATAGTCTGATTTTCAGACCCTTTCACAAAATG
>JARBES010000132.1:19792399-19802682 GCA_030265145.1 Strongylocentrotus pallidus | reverse complement strand
ACCCATCCGTTCCCACTGCTAGTGAAAACTAGGGCAATACGGTTTTGTAAATGACCAGCTCAGATGTCTGATACGGGGGATCCATCATCCTTGTGTTCCGATGAGACTAGATCTAGACTCTAGATCTAGTCTACATTTTTTAGTTCCAGTACATGAACGTCTGGCTTCACAGAATCACCCTCGGCCTTGAAGGAGAGCGTCATTGTTAAGAATAAGATCTTCCAACTAGTCCGATATTTTAATAATAATAGCTCACATTTATAATGCGCCTCATACTTTGTTTCTACTTTATTTTGTCTTTCTGTCTGCTCCTTTTTACTGCCTCGCACAAATTTGGAATTGAATAGGCTTAGACCTCTACAGCACGTACAGTATGTAGAACTTTACGCGTTGACTTTGAGCGCTGTATGAAGGGGTGACCAAAGTTCGCGGACATTTTAGAACATATTACAAAATGTGATATTCGGTCTATGATTTCTCACATTCTACACAAATTTATTTATTTCAATTATTACCGAATGGACGGCAAAGTTTTTTACTACAAATTGGTTAATAACTAGAAAATTTACCTTCAGAGGATTTCAGAGATATCTCGATCTAGAAATTTGATGTCCGATCGTGCGTGTGCGCTGCATCAAAAAAAGTCTTAAAAACAACGAGACCTAACTTCAAGATAGCGAACTTAGGTCACGCTCAAACTTTGGTCACACCACCATACATTTAGAAAACGGCAAAAAACGCACTCCTATTGGCCGATCTGCTCCAGCATTTTCGAGTTTAAGTGAGAAAGGGCCTACTTAACTTAAGTGCAATGGCAATGCCAATACGTAATATTACATAACACACTGACATGTCATGCTTTTAAGGGACTTGGTAACATTGTTCAGATGAGAGATAGTGGTGCTAAGGTAGTGACTTCGATGCTAGATGTACAATTAAAGATAATCTGAAAATTTGAGTGAAAACTGACCATTATTAATGATACAAGTTGGGAAAAACTGATCTGATCAATTCCTTAATTCTCTCAACTATATTATTACAATTTAATTAAATTTTAGGTGAATGTTAATAGTCACAAACCAATAAATTGGCTCTACATACCATTCCAGACATTTAAGTGTTAACAGATTTTTTATAGCCTGTTTATTGTCTTTTTTTCATGGAAAAGACGGTTGGAAAAATTCAAAAATGGTTGGGAGAAATCCGGAGAATTTACTGTTAATCACTGTTAGAGGGTGTTGCACAGTGACGCCTTCAAAGAAAACTATAGATATCTTCTTGGTTTAATAATGTTTTCAGGATTTTTTGCATGTCAGAGGGTTACATGTAGTACAGTAGAAGGAATATAATTTGTAGCATTTTATACAAAAATTAAGCAATTTTTTCATCAACCTTCAACAATGTTTTTTTTTTTTTGGGGGGGGGGGGGGGTTCTTCGTCGTAAAGCTTTAAACTATACGTGCATTGTGCTGTATCTGTATTAACCATAGGCTAAAGAAAAGAACAGAATGATTTATTCGTCTTTCAATACATGCATCATGTCCAGTGTGTATACATGTATTTATTACTCCTTGTGCTATGTGATCAACAGTCAAAAGAATTCAGTTATTTTCATAATGTTCATAGACCAATATTTATGTTCTATTGTTGTATTTATAGACATGCTTGAAGCTGAACTTGGTCGAAGGGGATTACTTTGGCCTGCAGTTCACAGCAAAGAAAGGAGAGAGGCACTGGCTGAACCTTCGAAACACCATCACCTCACAACTTCCCATTGGATTCTCACAGCCTATCCGCCTGGACCTGAGGGTGAAATTCCATGTTGAACCACACATCCTACAGCAAGATATCACCAGGTGATCATCTTAGCTTTGTAGTTTAAATGTTTGAGATAATGTACATGTACTTTATATGGTGCCCTGCAAGTGTAGAGATCTGCAGAGCCCTAAATTGATAGCACTGGATGTAATTCAAAATCAAACGTGTTACAACTAAAATTTAATAATGTTTTACGATGCATGAAAAGTGTCTTGTTGTTACCAAGGACATGAAAACAAATTCCACTGAACTAAAACAAAGTTTGTATTATGTAGAACTGTAGATGAATACCATGCATCCAATTCAATTTGTAAATATAATTATAATAAATGAAGTAATCCTTTGAAGAAAAAAATAGAAAAAGTCATGTATTTATGACATGTACATGTACATGTACATACAGTGTATATGATACATGTACCAGGGTATTCCTTTTTCACATGTACATTTAACCAAGCTTGAAGTAAAGAGGGAAAAAATGTTTAAATTTTTGTTATTCCTTCTCTCCTCTGCAGGCATCTGTTCTTTCATGATGCCAAACTCCTGGTGAAAGAAGAGAAGATAAAGGCAGCCCTCAAAGATGCTGCCCGTCTTGCTGCTCTCTTCACCCAGGCTGAAAAGGGCGACTTTGGCGCTAGCAATGATGTGGAGCTGCTGGCCGGGTACTTTCCCCAGTTTGCAGACTCTGAGGAATTTAAGGTTACGGCCCAAGCTGAATATGCCCGTCTACGTAGCATGAAGGAGGAACACGCACTCCTCTCTTTGCTCAGGGAAATCTGTGAAATGGATTCTTACGGATTAAATACCTTCACTGCTAAGACCTGCTCCGGCCAATTATGTGAAGTGGGTGTCGGGGCACATGGAATTCTTGTTACTAATATTGAGACGCAGGATTGTGTGAAGTAAGTATGGAAGTTGTCACTGTTTGCTAATAATAAATAGCATTATATTAGATTCAAGAGGACTTTATGAAAAAGAATTGAAATGGTGACAAATAATTACTCTCTGTTCGTTCGTTCATGTCACCTTAGATCAAGATTAGTATCTTGATCTTCGGAGTGGTTGCTACAACCGGCCGTGTCATGTCAGACACGTTGCCCCAGGATGCGAGATAGGACTCTTGTAGCGTGCCCCCATTTAACTAATTATACAATAACAATCAACATAAAATTTAATTAAAAGAATGAAGCGATTAGTATTACTCTCATGTTACGGGAATCGTAGGTCAGATATTTAATTAATGATCATAATTTTAATGAACTGTTTATCAGGAATCACTTAAGTTTTCCTGTACACATGACATATTGTGGAGTTGTTTACAAATAAAAAATGTGGTTTAACATGTTTGACTTGACCCAGAAAATGCTTGTTGAATAGGAAGTCTTGTTGTATTCTGAAATGAATTATCAAATGTCTAATTTTCTCATGCAGGATTCCTCTTTCATCTGTGAAGCGGTTGTCAGTTGAGAAGAGAGATTGCCAGATGCACTATGAGCTTGACGATGGACATAACTTTACAACAGACAAGATGGAACTTACTCTACACACCAAGGAGATTGCCGAAGGGCTTTACCGCTCCATCACAGAGAAAGTTGAATTCTTCACAAGCGAGACCGTCAGCGAACCAGTCAAGGACCAGTTTGTTCGAGACTTTCGTGGGAGTATTGTCTCTTTCTTCAACATCAACACAGACTTGGGGAAGAAGTATTCTTTTGATTTGCGCAGAACACAACAGGAGGTCCATGATGAAGCAAGAAGGAAACTTTTCAGGATGGGCATCTCAACACAGTCTGCAGATGCCGACTTGTCCTCCCAAGCACACAATAGGCAAGAAGGCACTAATCAGCTGGAACAGGAACTTCAGATGTTTCGAGACGCTGTAACATGTAAAGTCTGCATGGCATCCCACATGGATACAGTACTTTTACCCTGTGGCCATTTTCTCCTGTGTAGCAACTGCGCAGGCATGGTTTCCTCATGCCCTTCGTGTCGGTTAGACATTGAGGAAAGGAAGAAAATCTTTTGGGACAGACCTATGAATGTTTGCTAGAACAAGCCAAGCAGGTAAATATCATATAGGTGTGTAATGTGTGTATGTAGAAGAACTCTGAATCAGTATTACAAAGATTGCCACATTTAACATGTGTTTAGAAAAGATTGAAAGAGCCGTAACTTTTCCATCTGAGGTATGTTGTAGGATCCAATGCTTTCTGTATGTAATTGATTGATATTAGTAATCCTTTGGTTCAACGCTGTAATTGTAAATGAAAAGAATAAGCTTTGTTCATTAACACCAGAATCAGAGTGAATGTGTATGATGTGTTGCTGATTTGACAGCGAGTTATTCCTTATTTGTACATTTATTGTGTAGATGGTATACACAAAATTTGTTGTACACTAGTGGACTAGGCAAACTTGCTTAGTGAAGTTACAGTAGCTATAGTTTGAATTGTCTATACTAGCAGTCTTGTAAAGTTTTTTGATGGAAACAAAAGAATGCCATTGCATTCACTCTTATTTGGATTCTAACTTATATATTGTGTCATTTGTGTGATCAGATGTCGATATTAAATTTTGTAGATTATCGGAAAAAGATTTGAACATGTATTTTTGATCGAAAAGGTCCACACATTTTTTTAAAGGAGAATGCCTTGAATTGTAGAAAGGAGAGAACAAAATATTTTTGTAAATGTTTGATAGCTAATAAGAAGTTGATACATATGCTTAAGTCAACTCTTTAGTATTTTCAGTCAAACCAGTGCGTTGCATACTCCAATTGATATGTACATGTATGCCACTTTTTTCTCTCCAAAGTAGTTAGTACATTCCTCTAGTTCATCCGCAGTTGCCGGAATTTCTTTCTGTGTGTACATGTGTCCATTTTAGTTTTTCATATTTTGCAAGAGATGATTTTCTTGTAACAGAATTAGAGCTTTCTGTGTGTGCATTCCAAAATCACATCAGTTCAAGTTATTTAGATTGTGCAATAATGTGTCTATGTAGAAAACTGATTTATTTTTTCCTTCCAAAGTGCTGTACAATTTTATCAGTGTTTGTCTGTTTGATGGTTGTTTTTTACATGCTAGAGTAGAGGTATATTTCAGGCAAAACAAAGCTATCCTTTCCTCCCACATTGTTTTGTATTTACTATGTTTATCCAGATGATTCACATCAGTAAAATGGGTGTAAAATGTGACACTGTTCGTATTTTTCATGGGGGGGGGGGGGGATAGAGTTAACAAAGTTTCAGTGATTCAAAAGCAGAAACAAGGTGATTCATTAGAGGACTTTCATTTACTTCTGGAGTTCCTGATAGTGTTCAAATAAGTGATACCCACACAAAAGAGGTACATTGTCATTCACACATATTTTGCTTGAACTCTTTACCTCAGCCTTGCCGTACATTTTCAAGTAAAGATCTATGAATTATTTATTTCTTGATTAAGACTGCGATCTACTGTTTTGTTTTCTTTGTTACACAGTGTACTTATAATGTATTTGTGCAAATGTAACGTATTCTTCCCTTTTCTGTGCGACATCATTTGTCTTAAAATCATGTTCTCTGATAGAAAGAGATTTTAACTGTTGTATGCAAACTTGCAAAGAGTGGTGCAACTTTTATTTTAGTTTGTTATTAAATGAAACTACGTGTTATGCTATTGATATATTGTTTTCGAAGAAATGAATGTCCTTCAACATCAGTGTGCCCATTTATCGGCATTGAATTTACAACGTTCATGTTCTGCCAAAGGTATGTCACACATTATTTTATCATTTGATCTACGGCCCTTCAAATAACTTTATTTTACAGTAATCATATTCAGAAACTGTGCATAACATTCATATTTTGGGAGCCAAACATTGTACATTAATGTACCGGTACATGTATATTGTCCGCACGGAATGCTACATGTAGATGCGTTACAAATCTGTTTTGATGAGTGAATACATCTCTAGCTTATTTTAGAATTTACAAATGTTTTGTTGAATGTAACATAAATTGACAGCATTTTCATTATACAGTATGTTCTGAGGCTAACTTCAGAGGCTTATAAATGTTGACAATTATGCGGATTTGTAATCCAGTATGCACAAAACTACAAGGTTTTTTGAACTTCATTGCAGCTGTAGTTTAATCAAAGCAGAAAGCACAGATTATATTGGCAATTGATAGCAATTTGTACATCTTGCTCAATAACAGGTTGTATAATGTGTGTGTTCTGCTGATTCAATATATTTATTAGTTGTTACATGTAGGCTAAATATTATGGATAGAAAAGTGAGGAATTTACATGAATTTACACATGTACGGTACTGTATTTTGCTAGCAAACATGTACAATATTATAGGGCAGTAGTCTTTCAGTAGTTCAAAAATTACATTTTACATGTCATTGGCTGTCACTTCCTGATGACATGAACAGTGTACCGGTACATGTACACTGTAGGTCTGTGTTTTGGGAATTATTATCTGGCCATTTTTTTCATCTGCTATCTGTGGTGTCCTACATGTACATTTGGTCTTTCACAGATTACATTGAGTGATAATATACATGTACACCCCAATACCGGTACCCCTTTCACTATGAAATACATTGTAAAAAACAAATCTTTAAAATAGCAGTACATACTGTACATGTACATACATGTTTATGTACAGTGAAGAGAGGCAACAGAAGGTTATTCATTTCAACATCCTTTTTTAACTTATTTACTTACAAAACTGGAAATTTATTTTGTTTGTGCATGCAAAACATTTAGTTTGGCATGGTGCCAAAGAACAATAAGTAAAAAAACAAAACTTAAAAGGTAATCCCCAACTCAATGACTATTGTGAAGAGTTAGAGAAAACAACTTTCCTGAAGGTGACCAACATGTACCACAACTTTTATTGGTATTATGGTTTATTCAACTGTAAGAGCTCTTCTATTGTAATCCAAACCCATGGGCCTCTCTTTTGTACATGCATCAATGCAAGAAGTGAGTCTAATGACAAGCAGGTGCATAGCTCTGCATTTCTATGAGAAACAAAAGTATCAGTACATGTACATGTTTGCACATGTCCGACTGTGTAACCCAGCTTTTATGACAAATGGATGTAATTTGAGATAAGGATAAGACTTTTTTTCTTTAATAAGATGGCCAATTTTCATGCCCTTAAACACATTTTTGTTCCAGTAACAGACTAAAATAGATATTGAGAAAAATATTGTGCGAGTACATGTAGTACAGAAACTACAGATAAGTTCATACATGTACATGTATAGTTCATAAAACCTCCCTTTTTCAGCTTCGACTTAGCCACTTCGGTCACATTGACACTGTGGGTTAAAGTTCCCTTTAATATACAAACTAGTACATACATCTACCCATTGAATTTTGAGCACACATACATGTACATGTAATGTACAATGTAAGTGATAGTGAATATTTATTGTTTTACTTGCATTTTAGGGCCTGGCCTGACATTTTCATAGCAGATTATAACTACATAAATTGTAACAATGTAAATATCCTTCTTTTTTGTGGTATTAAAGGGGAAGTCCACCCTGATATTTAGTTTTAACATTTTTTTTAATTTTCATAACTTTTCTATTTTCAATAGGATATTGCTCAATTTTTCACCAATTTTTTCTCTCATTTTTTTGCATTTATTAAACCCAACTTAAAGGTCATGCAAAGTTTTGGGAAATTTTAAATATTGGATAGATAGTAATTCTTTAAAATGTTGATATATTTTGATGCCCCTGTGGATGTATTATAAGCACTAGAAAATTTAGCCCCTCAAACAATTCTGCTTTTCAAGAAATTTTCAAAAAATAATAAAAAATTTACTGGTGCTCCCGGTAAATTTCAAATATTTCAAATTGTACCTATGGCCATTCCATGGTAGCTGCGACCATGAAATTCTCAGAATATGCGGTTCTGATATATAATTTCCAAATGGGAATAGCAAATCGGTCTACCGGTATTGTAGTAAAAAAACATTGTTTTAAACCCAGAGTAATATCAGTCTTGAGAGGGCACTATACAACGTAAAGAGTTTATTATTTATATTTCCATCACTTTAGACTCGATTTCAACCGCGACAACGATCATTGAATATTGTGAAATCACATATGCTTCCAATATGTTCATATGAACCAATTTCATGACCCCAAACCAAAACTTTGTATTACCTTTAATATCAGGTTGGACTTCCCCTTATAACCAATAATGTCACCTTTGATCTACTTGCCAAGATATAGGGGGGGGGGGGGGGCTTTGTTGAGGTTACATTGCATATTCCTGTAAATTATATTGTCTGTTATAGGAACTTTATAATGTTTGTTTTTTCCTTTTAATACTGCATTATGTTTGCATAATGTTATGAGAGAAAAGAAATCAAAATTTGGGTTAACTCATCTGGAACTCAACCCATTTTCACTGTTGTATGGAAGACCAAGAAATTAAATTTAATTATGATGGAGGGAAATTTGTTTCATTAATTTTGTTTTCCCTTGTTAACAGTGTGTTTCGTTGTCCAAGCAGTCATGTAAACATATATTGTTTATTTAAACCCATGTGAAATAAATTATCAAGCATTTAATGAGATATAAAACAACATTGCTTCCATCTTGTTATTTTATACATGTGAATGGCGAATGATTGTGTACAAGGTGCTTACAAACAAGCTCAAGTCCATTTCAATATAATATTATCTGCTTAGATTTTTACATCACTTATCCAACTGAGCATGGTCAATTTCAATTCGCTTGCCCATCTACATTTTTGGTTGCCTTAGCAATAGCATGTGGACTAGCGGAAATTTGTACTATCCTTATATGAAATTGTGTTTGAACTTTGAAGTGAGGTGAATATGAGACAGCGAATGCCTCGAGTGAAACGGATCAGTCAGTGTCAAGAACACTTTGGAAAAACGTGAGTGGGTGGAACAAAATTAACGAAGAGATTCTTTCGTTTTAGAAAATATTATCTTTTCTATCGCTTAGAAATACATGAGTTTGAGTTGGCATGAATGAGTCAGTGTCACGAGGGCATTGCGACAAACGTGTGGGTGGATCATTAATGTATTGAAAGAATCGTGTCATCTGTACTGCATTTCTTATCAGGAAGTGGGTCGTGATACTGCCTGTGGCAAGAGCATATAGAACATTATGAACCGAAAGTAAAGGTGACAATGCGAGAGTGCTAAGTAAAAATAATTGTATTTTGGGGTTGAGGGTATTTTCCAGGGTATTTCACCCGGAAAACCTAATTTATAGGGGATAACAGTGCCTCATTGCCTGATCGGAAGTACATGTATTATAATGTGAAGACCGATCAAGAGGCGGAAACAAATTGTCAAACAAAAATGTTAATTGTATATCACATGCCGTAAAAAGCAGCCACTACAACTCTACAAAACACTGCATAACTACAACACTACAACAAATATGAACATAGTTAACTAATATTATGTCATATACAGAGGGCTCGCCTCAATAATTGTCAACATAATATACATGTGGTAATATCATGAATTGCGTATCCATCATAATTATAATAAATCAAATTTTGTAGAACTTCGCAGGAATTATGAATATGTCATGTATGTCCTATCTGTGAAATTTAAACATAAGCAATGTCCTAGTATTCAAATTATGCAAGGAAACATGTTTACCTTCTAGACTTAAAGGGATAGTTGAGTTCTGTTGCAGAGGGCGCTACACAAAATATTTTTTTGTGAGAAAATGAAAAACTGAGTCTCAAATTGTAAAGAACATACAATTTGAATGACAAAATCATCTTTGTTTGATAAAAATCGGTTCAGAGACGGCTGAAATATCCATAAATATAAGCATTTCTAATTTGTGTACCACCACAAGTATTAGATAATTTGAAAAAGCCGTGAAAAACGAAATAGCGCCTTATACGTTTTATTCCAGCCAATGCCGGTGTCGGATTTTTTTTGGCTTTTTCGTGTTAGTTATAACACGCACAACCAGCTGGCCCATGTATTGTTATTATTAATTAATTAATTAATTAACGGTCACCGTATTTTCTGAAAGTAGAGCTGAATTGGTATAATCGTATTGGCTAAATTCACACATTGGTTTAAAATCACCTTCATAGCAATTTTTGGTTCTAAAAGGGCACTAGAAATGTCATAAATAAGAATAAGTGCAATAACCATGCACTTTGAAGACATTAACTGTCTGAAACAAGAACTCAACTATCCCTTTAACTGTCAGGGATGCATCACTCGCATTACGGTCCCATTTATACTTCGTCCACAAAATATATTATAATATGGGACAAATGCAACAGCTCTATCCCAGGCAGATTCGAAGCTCCTATCTGACTGACAAACTAGAAGAGGTGTCAGAGAACAACAGAAAATACAAACAACCAGTGGCGTAATGAGCAAAAACTTTTTTTTTTTTTTTTTTTTTTTTTTTTGGGGGGGGGGGGGGGGGGGGGGGC
>JARBES010000132.1:19613120-19625207 GCA_030265145.1 Strongylocentrotus pallidus | reverse complement strand
GGGCACGTTAACACACAACGCAGGCTTCAGTCATCCGCCTGGGTGGGAGTCGAACCCGGGATCTTTGGTTCGACAGATGGACACTTTAGCCTTTACCGACTGAGCCAACTCGCCTCCTGCTTTCTTAGCAGTCAAGTAAAATAACCACCACCACCAAGTCAGTCATGTGTGGTTACATTCTAATTTCTGTATTTTGTAGAATCTATACTATAGATCTAGGTCCACTCCATGATTATGAGTGGTTGACTTTCGACCGACGCGACCGCGCCGTGGCATTCGGGCAGCCAACTACAGCTGCATCTAGCTTCCCAGGCCCGGCGCTAGGGCTAGGCTAGACCAGGAACACCGGCACGAAGTCACAATTCATAATCAAGCACATCAAGCACACTCACACTCACAGTAACACACACATCGCTTCTTCCAAATCTTACCAAATATCGTTGTATCTTCAATGTCAGCCTCGCAGAATTCTGGAACGTCCACCTGTCTGCAACTGCTTTTCGATTTCCACAGCTTTCCACCGCCCAATCGTCAGATAATCTTGGGAAAAGAGTTAAATTGAGGTAGATAAACGATTTTCTGTCGAGGCAATTTTCCACTCACGAATGCCTTTGCATTATATTCATGTTTATAAGCTCAATACAATATACGCGCTAGTATAGTAAATGTACACATGCACAATCGAGGTACGTACAAAATTGCACACACACTGGTACCCGAGGTACACGCCTCCCTGTAGCAAGTGCAGTGTGCGAAACCTACATGTGCAAGGAAAGTAAATGCCTGGGTAATATTGACAATTTACAACCTTATTATTACTTTATAATGATTTCATTTTTATAACCATCATGTTTGCCATATAATAATTGTATTATTACTTTTATTTAATATTTATTAATCATATGTAGAAATGAGTCAATATAATTTTTCAAAGGCTATTCAAACTAGTTGTAATCTTCATATGCATTTCATAATTCTTTTGAAGTTCTTATCAGAAATATTAAATATATTGGTCTCCAAATTGACATCTGGCTAAAAGACAACCACGTTCGTTGAATATTATTTATGTTTCATAACAATGCAGCCTGGTTGTATATTAGGTAACAATAATATGTATGAGCCGTCGCGTTGCTAGTAGCGGGCTGGTAGTTACAGGCTAACTATGATGCTTTCTCAATGACAGAATGAAAGAGAGACACTGAAAGCAAAACATGTTTATCAGGGGCGTACGCAGGATTTTTTCAAGGGGGGTTTAAACCCCCAAAACCACCCACCTGCGTACGCCCCTGATGTTTATGATTATGAGTATATATTCATTCATTTGACGTACCACACAGTTACTAGGAACATGGAAAAACAGGCTGTCGTTTTTCGAAAATGTCGCAAGTTTATCTTTTTGGACATCAGAATGAAACGTGTGTTATGGAATTAACACGCGTTTAGAACTGTTGATTGTCCTTGAACTTAGACTATAAATATGACGGCTTCGAGAAACTGGGGCCCGTTTCTCCCCAGTTTCTCGAAACCGTCATAAGTCTATCTTCTTGACTATCCCATTAAAACGCATATTAATTCTATAACACACGTTTCCCAGGCACTATCTTATTTGTTTAAGAAAAGAAATCAAGTCCACAAATATTCTACCCGACAGGCGTTTTTCTATCACCTTGCTAGAACGAGAACAAGCTTTGCTCAAAATACCTTAATATATACAGGTCCTAAGTTCTGGAATTCTCTCGATTCTGTGATTAAAAGGTTTGTAAGTGTACATGTATTCAGAAGAAAATTGAAAAGTTATTATTTGAATACATATTGTCATTCCTGACTCCTGACTATTCTTGTCTCCAAACTGTATACTTTTGTTCATTACAATGAGTAACTAACGATATGACCATACCAACTATCTTTATAATATACTCATATCGAGAACAAACTATATTGTAATATTGTTCCTATAAGCTGCAGATATCTTCCCTTCCCTTTTCCTTGTCTTTTGTAGTTAATTGTGAGTATCGGTTCATGTATCCCTGAATCTCCCTTTCCCTGTTTTAGCGTGTATTTGTATTTTATAAACTTTACTTTAGTTAATTATGTCATTTTTAGTTTAAGGAGCCTATCCACAACAAGCTCTGTTTTTCCATAGGCTCCGCCACTTTATCTCTTAAGTTAAACTTAATGGACAATATTCTGAATAGTGTGTACTGGTGTTGTATGTTATGTACATGTATAAAATAATCATTTTCAATATGTTTTTACACTCTTTGTAAAATGAGATATTGTGGAAACCAATAAACTATCTATCTATCTATATCAATGGGATAGTCAAGAAGTTAGACTTATAACGGTTTTAAGAAACTGGCCCCACCCATCACCTTGTCCTCATAGGGTCACGCCTTATCATCCTATAGAGACCGTTATAAACAATCTTAATCCCCCTTGTTTGCTCCTATTGTTAGCTTTAACAATAGGACGAAGAGGATTAACGGCTTCACTCAAGTGATCAATCAATATAGGTAATAGGTACATCTTTTAGTTGTGTGCCCAGAATGCCTCGTCTCACGCCTCACTGCACAATCATCCAGGATTGTCATAATGGTAGTGGTGAAGATGTTGGTGGTGGTGGTGATGCTGGTGATGGTGGTGGCGATGGTGGCAGGGGCGTCTCAAAAGGTGTGGGTGTGAGGGTGCGACACCCCCACCTGTCAGGATATTGTCGGTAAAATTGCGCTGCCGTCGGGAAAAAAGAGAAAAGGAGGAGGGGAAAATGTGACTTTTTATCCACTGTGACGACTTCGAGTGACTACGACTACAGCACTTGTATTTTCTCGAAGTTTCACTTTCCTGTAATTTCAGCTAAAGAAACCAGCAGAGGTTTAACATTTTCGGGGAAACTAAATTCAAACAAGAATTAATAGTCAACAACGGTACGACGAATCGTCTTCCTTTCTCTATATTTTGATGAAACGCCAAAAATTCCGCGCTTTGCGCGGTATGGGGGAGACTTCATTTAGACGAGTCGAGAACGGTACAGCGAATCGTCTTCTTTATCTAATAACTCAAGGAAACATCTAAGCTTCCACAATTCGCGCGGGAGGGGGAGAAAATGAATTCAGACACGGATTAAGAGTCGAGCACGGTTCAACGAATTGTTTAATTTCTCTAATAATTTATTGAAACGCCAAAACTTCCGCGCTTCGCGCGGGAGGGGGAGAACTGAATTAAGATAAGGATTAAGAGTCGAGAACAGTACACCGAATCGTCTGCTTTTCTCATTATTTGATGAA
Organism: Strongylocentrotus pallidus; assembly: GCA_030265145.1. Lineage (NCBI taxonomy): Eukaryota > Metazoa > Echinodermata > Echinoidea > Camarodonta > Strongylocentrotidae > Strongylocentrotus > Strongylocentrotus pallidus. The sequence goes on along the minus strand of JARBES010000132.1, from coordinate 19,621,923 downwards.
ACGTCAAAGCTTCCGCGCTTTGCGCGGGAGGGGGAGAAACTGAATTCAGACATGGATTAAGAGTCGAGCACGGTTCAACGAATCGTCTACTTTCTCTAATAATTTAATGAAACGTCAAAGCTTCCGCGCTTTGCGCGGGAGGGGGAAACCTGAATTCAGACACGGATTAAGAGTTTAGCACGGTTCAACGAATCGTTTAATTTCTCTAATAATTTAATAAAACGCCAAAACTTCCGCGCTTCGCGCGGGAGGGGGCGAAATTTCATTCAGACAAGGATTAACAGTCGAGAACGGTACAATATATCGTCTTCTTTTCCTAATAATTAAAGGAAACGTCTAAGCTTCCGCGCTTCGCGCGGGAGGCCTGTCTCCCACCCCCAAGTGATTCGATTGCTCACTACCGCCCCTCCCTAAATTAAGATCCTATCTCCGCGCCTGCATTAAAATATATAGCTATGTTGCTGACTAAGTTGACGAAATAATTCGTATATTTATGTCGTCAAGGAAATTGACCATTTGCGCATACGCAAGTACTATAGATAGTCCATAGGAAAAACAATTCAGCTTTCGGCCCCGGGTTTATAGGGTTAAATTTGTAGATATTGGGACATTTCATTTTGTCGGTAATAAATTGGTGGCTAGTTTTGTCGGTAATCGTTGGCCTCTACACCACCCCCCCCCCCCCACTGAAAAAGGTCTAGCGACGCCCCTGGATTTAATTGAATTGGTTATAATTGGTTATGATTGAATTCAAAGTTTAAAGTAATATGCATTGTCTCATTTGGTCTTTTTTTGTTTGTACAAACCCAATTAAACTTCAGTTTTACAATATGTTTTATAGTCGGTTTGGAACCATCAAATAAAGATTCGGAAATGTTGAAAAACTGTCATATAGTTTTGTATATGATTAATTCATCCCTTTTATTTGTTCATCTAGTTTAAAATTTAAAATTTATGTTCATAGCATTGCAACGTCACTACCCATGTTTTCAAACTGTACTACATGTATAATGTCATATAATTGTATTATTCCGAAATGATTAACATGGTCGAGTTGTCGATGACTAAAATAATTCCCGCACGCATGATCTAAATGGCTCTTAAAATCTGATTATCGCGGTACGACTCGAGGGACAATTATCAAAATAGATTTAGTTAGAACTGCTACAGTAAATGGTATTATATTTGCTTCATATTTTAGACTAAAAATGAAACAATTCTTTCTGAAATTCATTATCATTTCTTATTAAATAGCTTTTGTCAACGAATATATTTCAACATCGTGCTCGTAAAGAGGTCCACATCTTATTATTAAGGATGTGCCGGACTTATATTGATCACGGAGTTTGTCGAAAGTTTAAAATAGGAGTATTCTTCCTATCTTTTTCCTGTGAATGTATACAAATAGATCAAGTCCGGTTGCTGGTCTAAATGAGATTGTGGATGGAAAAGTTTGGACTCGGGACAAACCTAATTTCTTTTTGCGTCAAAGAAATAATGTATGAGTTCAGTCTTCATTGGGGAATATACTCCAGTAAATCTAGGATTTCTATAAATAATAAGATTCTCTGTACAATGATTTCAAGGCAGTCAATGGTTATGTGTTGACGTCACAATACTAAGGTAATAACGTGGACTTAAAGCACCAAACTTTAAACGTTGACTCTGACATTGAATTGAATGAAAAAGACAGCCCTCGCTTGAGTTTGTCCATGACTTTTAGTTATGTTCGTCTGGTTTTACATACACGACTATAAACATTACTACTAGTGCTCTATATTAGTTAGCATAATATCCCATTAATCATATATCCCAGGCCGCACTGAGCTTTGTGGATCCCCCCTCTCATTCTATATGTATTTATCTATTTTTATCTTTCTCTCTCTTTATCTTTAATTTTTCTCCTCTTTCTCTTTCCTTCCTGTTCCTCTCTCTCTTTGTCTCAACTTCGAAAACATGATACAAATTTTGGGGCGGTAATCTCCCTATATCATTACCGTTTTTAATTGCAGTATGTTAAACGAACCTTACGCGACGGGATATTCATCAAAAACATATACTCCGGCAGCGGGGTTACATCAGTCTCTCCCTCACCACTAATCAACAAATTTGCCAGCCTATTGTTTTTCCTTTCGCGTACATATCTTCCCCATAATACAATTAATTAAAAGACACAGTCATATACGGATTCATTACACTTGGACGAGGGTAAGATGTTAGCATTATTATTAACATCATTACATCATTACCATCTCGTTATTCGGAATATCTCTGGTAACATGTAACGATAGGGGTTTCATTATCAATGTTTAAGCCTAGCTTAGTCAGAACGTGCTGTGTGTGTGTGTTTTTTTTTTTTTGGGGGGGGGGGGGCTGGCTATAAATGTGAAGATCATTTTCGCAGGAGTACATAAAATGTTTGACAACACATCTGCCCTTCCCGTCTAAGATCTCCCGTGATGGTTTACATATATAACAGATAATTAAATCACAACAGAAATTCATATGATAATATATATATAATATATAATCGTGTAAAGAGGAATTCATTAATCATACATGATCCACCGATCTCCCTATATTGTTTATTATCTAGCTGTCAGACGACATCCATATTTTGTTTCTACACTCTTGGTGAAAAGTGGCCGCCTCTATATAGAGACCACATGTTTATAACGGTCACTTTTATTGTCTCCCTTTATGTGTGTTTTGGAATCTGTTTTGAAAGGCCATCTCTTTACAGTGGCCCAATTATCTGTTTCCCTTGTGTAACTTTTATTGCCGGGTTAGACTGTAAATTCGATATAGTCAAATAAACAACAGACCATCTAAACTTCCTAAAACTTTAATACACCATGGGAAGGATGCGAACAAAAACATAAAGATGGTATTCACTAGTCTATATTTTACTTCCCTAAACGGAATTCTAGTTATAATAGTTACCTTCATTACGAAAGTAAGGCGTAAGCTGAATCTGCCTGGAAGCAAGGCTAAATGTGGATGAGTGAGACTATGGGAAGGGGGTTAAGTGGGCTATATTTAACCCCATTACCCCGGTTAAGATAATAATCTTACCCTGTATTAAGTCTTTTTCAAGTTAAATCTCCTAGTTCATGACGATGTTGAGATGTGAAAGCTTATCCCCTTGCATTATGAGAGTGTGCTTATAACCCCATCAGGATTGGGTTTTTCCTCTTTATAAGATGTTTATTTTTTCGCACTGCGGCCTCAGAAATCTTTAAAATTTTCTTCGCTCGCAAATAAATGTTCAGACCATCACACCCAGCTGCAAAGTATAATGCTTATTAAAGCAATATCTTCTATGGAGTATATAGTGAAACAAATATTGAAATCATCCCTGATAATGTAATCACAGTGTAGGGGTATATACCAATGTCTAAAAAAATTGTATATTTTCGCTTTGAGATTTTCCTTTGTAGGTGCCCTTTTTTTCCAGAAAGTGCCCTTTTTTTGGGTTCCCCCCTCACTTTGGAAGTTGCTCGGCCGCCCCTGGTATGCACAATCTCCACTCCCTCGGGAGCATTCCAGCCAGGCGTTACTTGACGCTCAAAAACTGTTTGACCAACAATGACGGTCGCATCCTACCGGGTACCCATTTAACGGATGGAGATTAGCAAGTGCAGGTTAATGAAAACATTCTCCGATAGATCGATAAATAGGCAATTGGACGATTTTAACCAGATGCTACACTTATAAAACGAATATCAGACATTTTATTTTTCGTTGTCATGAAATACCAACGTAACGACAAATTTATGAATTTAGTCTAGATTTGTCAATTTTTTGGAAGTTTGCGGCAAAAAAATCGACAAATGAAAGAAACAAAATTACCCAATACCTTTAAATTAGCATCACGTGAACTGTTCTCCTTGGGTTTTCATTGAGTTCTGTTTGTCATTGAAACGTGTACTGAATATACTGAAGGAACATGTGCATAAAGACTATCTGCCTGTAAAGATCTTTTTTCTTCCCATTTGAGTGCCCCCCCCCCCCGCCAAATCTTTTTTTTATCTACATAATTGTACAGTCGAACGAAGCAGTAAATACTTTAGTACAAGTTTAACTGTATAATTTATTAGTGTGGCCAAAATTCGGAACAGATATGGACCACTAACTCAACATTGGTGGGCATTAAAACTAATCTGTCTATATTTAGGAAACAGAATAAAGGCTTAATTTATGATTTTTTATTATTATTATTATTATTTTTTTTTTGAGGGGGTTGTACAAATATTGGAAAAAGGCTGTCGAAATACACCAGAAAATATACATTAGCTTTTGACACTGATATAACTTTGAACTGTATGCAGAGACTTATCCAGAAGTTATTAAACAGAGGGGTGGCACTTGGATGGCATGGTTGAAATGAAAAAGAAAGGAGGTAAGAAGCGAAAGAGCAGAGATACTTGATGAATAAAAGTGAAGGAGAGACGGGCGTAGATGAATACAAAGTGGATGACAAGTGAAGATGAAAGAGCGAAAGCGACAGCTGGACGGCCTGTATATTTTATGTATAGTTCCAATAATCATTTATGTAAAGATAAAGTACTGAATCATTCACTATAGTGGACAACATGAAAAGTTGTTAATGTAAATATTAAAGTTGTTTGCGGTGAGTCTGTGTGCACTCAATTTACAGAAGGGTAACACAGATGATTTAAAAAGAAAAAAGAGAAAAGTACCGACCTGTCTAGAAGTGTTATTTGACAGTTTCCAATGTCATTTTAATATACCACACTCATGGTTAGTGTAGGAAGATACTGTATTTGACACTTGTTGATAATGGAAATGGTCATGGAATGCGGTCCATAGGGGTATGTAAAATTTGTAAAATAGTTTACAAATTTGATTTGGGCAGAAGACAAAAGTACAAAAATAATCCAATATCATTAGTTTTCATATCTTTGTCACAATTGATCTTCATATTCTTTGCCCCATCATCTCATATAATTCTCTTAAGAGTCTAGAACGAAATTTCATCATTCTGAATAACATTTGACTTCTTGTATAACGTTCATGTCTACTGTTCATTTGTGCTTAGGGCTCTTAAATTAAATTAAATTTATTAATTTAATTTATAAAAATCAAATGAAAAACAAAATTACATCGCGAAGTGTGAAGGATCTAACACGCCAACAACCATGTAGAGGATCCATGTTAAAAAGGACAACATGGTGATGAAGCAAACAAAGGTACCAAAATCATTTAATTCATCAACTCTAAATGCTGAGTCGCACTTGACTTACACGAGTCGAAGTCTAGAAGATGCTGTTACTGCTTTGACATGCCCTTTAAGATTAATGTGAACCGAGATGGGGATCTCGCAAGTAGACCAGACGGTACGTAGACTTGTACATTGACGGAAACTCTTGTCTTGAACTTGAGGTCTATCGACTGCTGTCTGAGGCCACGATTACTCAGCATGTATGAGAGCCAATCTCGGTATTCCTACACCCGTTCAAGACTTTTCTAAATATTTCTTGTCTCACTCGAATAAAATAAAAAATCCCCTTTCAAATAGTGATTTACTACTCCACTTCAATTAACTGCTGTGTGCGTCACGTACACAAGTGAATAAGTCAAATTTGCCACGTTTGATTCATTCTGAATGCCATAGCTTAATTTAAAGGGTTGATGACACGAATAGAAATAGATACAAGTGTGTTGTGATGAGGCTAAAAGTTAAGGCAAAAACTGTCGGCTGCAAATCGCTGATTTCGTACAATAACTCCTGACAGCCAAACGAGTATATCCAGGGGGGGGGGGGGGAATATTTGCAGAAGTGTGTCTAATTTTGACATCCTCTTTCACATTATGATGCAATTTAGGTGAAATTTTACCATCAAAATATTGGCGAATTTGGGGCTTCCAACACTTGAATAATAATATAGATATTTATATAGCGCCGGTATCCCCCAGGCTCTGACGGTCATGGCGCTGTACATATTGCCCTGGTTGAAGCCGAGCTGCCAAAGTAACTAGCGCTAAAGCACCTTTACACCTGGGAGAGTGGCAAATGTAGATTAACGTCTTGACAAAGGACATCATTGGGAGTGGAGATTGTGCACACAGTGTGTGCGGGCAAGTGTTGAATCCAATGACCGGGGTAATAGTATATTTGTAAAGCGCTTAGAGACTTTCGTATTAAGCGCTATATAAAGCGGAATATTATTAGTAGTAGTAGTGGCGCGGCAGGACTTGAACCTCGTATCTTGTGATCTACAGTCGGGTGACTTATCCACTAGACCACAACACCTCTATAGAAGTTCTTGTGGAAGTTCTGGTAAACAAGTCAGTCATGTCAGTGAAGTGGCGTATCTAGGTATTTCGGCACCCGGGGAAAGCATTGAAATTGCGCCTCCCCTCCTCGCCAAATCTTATTTATCTACATAACTATTCAGTCGAGCGAAGCGACCGCAAACAAAAAAACATTTTCACTATATTAAATACTTCGTCATCAAAATAGACACTGCCTGATTATGAAGACTATCAGGCATCTCGTTCCCAAGAATAATCATATTTTTCCGATGTTGCGAGCAAACGGAGCGAGCGAGCACAAATGGACACTTTGGTTTCGTTAAAATGTTATTTCATCACCAAAATAAAGAGCTAAGATGCAAACAAGAGTTTATTCTGGCAACTTTTTGCTGAATATTAGGCACTGGAGTTGCTAATTTTGGATATAAGCGGATTTCTATTATCTTCTCCCTCAATAATAGTGGAAGAAGAAAACAAGGTAACAGAAATTTAAGATTTCTTTCAAATGCTCCCACAAATGTCACTTTTACACTGCAGAATATATTGAGGCCCAAGGAGCGTACCGACGAGAATTAAAGATTTTCTTACCCTGTAAAAATGCTGTTCATGAAGCTATAATATTTATTTGGACGCAAAGTTACGAGATCCAGCTGAAGCAATACGCTTGAAGGAGCAAAACGACCGATCTTCAGAAAATGTAAAACCCTGACAATCTTAAACGTAATGGGGGTGCATACTACTTAAGGTCGTGAATCTCCATCTCTCTTTTGAATTTGTTTGCGCGCCCTCTCTTGCATTGATGCAAATGTTCAGACAATCTACTCACTGACGGGGCTGAGCTGTCAAACAACAAAACCTGGAAACAATTTTAAGTAATAGATTTTATGACATATGCTCCAGTGCCCATTGCTCCGCCTTAAATTTAAACTTTACGCTAACCCTAGCCTAGCCTAAAATTGAACCTAAACCCAATTGCAACACAAACCATAATGCCTACTACGAGGAATCATTCTGCTAGCGTTATTACATTGATGCATACGCCAGCGATTCAGAGAGCAACGTTTGAATACTGCCCATTTTTCATCAGTCATATTTTGTATGACATCATTAATAAATGGCGCTTAAAAAGCTGCATCATTCGCTGATGCATGCCTATGTCAGCAAATAATGCCACGACGTGGATCCTACAAGGTATTTACAAGAAAAATAAGTCCAATGACAAGACGTCGTGTGCAATAAAGAAGCATGTTCCATCAATTTAGTTGACGAATTAAAACCATAGGAAATGTCGCCGGAGCATTTGTCAGATCACCGAATACAAGTTGTTCGCAGAAGCGGCAACCGTTTACAACTTGCGATTAAGAGCAACCTAGGTGGCACTTGCCGGAGTCATCTTTTCCCCTTCTGTCCCTTGCTTTTGTCTCCCTGATGACTAACACACGTATCACAGGTTGCTGGCTCTATTCCAATGACTAACTACACCGATGGGGTCGCACTTGTTCACATTCTTTTATTAATAGAAAGGAGGGAAACCCAACTAAAGAATAGAACTCTCATCCAATTAAGACACAACTTCACACAAGGGAACTTACTATTTAAATAGTCATTGATTACCATTTTCTCTTGTCATTGAACTTATTTTTCTTGTGAAGTCCTTGTAGGATCCATTTCATCAACGACTATCAAATTAAAATTTGACATTTGTTTTCTTTTATAAGCAACACTATTGAAAACAGTTACTAAAGTATATTAAATAACCTTATCGCTAGTTCAACGGTTTGCTCCGTCATATATTAATTTGTTAGTGTAATTGTTTCAATTCTCTTTACTGAACGAATCTTCAAGCTCAAAGTTGTCGAAAACAAAACGATGACCAGTGATTGTAGCAGATGGTTACTATGCTGATATGTTAAAGTTTATTTGTAAACTCTAAGGTCTATACCTTATTATTATAATATCTGACGTATGCATGGAGGTATCGATCTTAATTTAAAAAAAAAACGGAATAGAAAATACAGATATCCGTCGTAAGTATAAAAATAATATAAGCCGATTAATGTATCCTAGCGAAGACTTATATTATTGAAATATTATCTGACAGTATGCAACAAAGCAACATTTCGAGATTAGATCAATTTTATATGAACTAAATCCAAAAAGCAAATCATAAAGCAGATATACCTTTTGGCATGGCTGTTCTGACTGGTCTGAAAGCGTGCATTGTGAATCCTCTATTTTCACGCTTTCCGCTTTTGGACTAAAACCACAATTACAGATATCAATGACAGGCAACTGTTTTCATTGTGCCGTGAAATAGTTTTCAGCATTTGTACGTTTTTACATAGTTTTAAGCGGATACGCCTTATCGTATTGACTTAGAAGATCATCTCTCCTGTAATGATATTTTCGTTTGAAACACTCACCGTAAATAATGTTTGTGACTTAAAGGTACTATGTCCCTTTTGCAGCCAACCTCAAATTATGTAGAACTTTGCAGGAATTATGAATATATCATGTATGTCCT
>JARBES010000132.1:18980716-18991245 GCA_030265145.1 Strongylocentrotus pallidus | reverse complement strand
CCCCCACCCCCCCCCCCGTTACACACACACACATACACACACACACACAAACATACACACCCATACCAAAGAGATACGTAGAGAATGAGAGTTCTACCGGGAGAATGAGTTAGATAAAGAAAGAGAGAGAGAGAGAGAGAACACAAAAGACAACATCGGTTAAAAAAAAAGAGATCGAGTGAGGAGGTGCAAAGGGTAAGAATTATAAATCGTAATAGGCCAACAAAAAGTTTTTAAAACAAGCTCAATACCTCCTCCCCCCCCCCCTTATCGTTTAATATAGAAAATGGCGATGCCCATGTCTTGCCGAGAAACTGTACTTTATTCTTGCTTTATGCCTTTCTCATACACTTTGGTGGGGAATTTTGTAGATTAATGGGCAAGAATATTAAAAAAATCTCTCAGAATAAGTAAAGTTATTTCTCGGGGTGAGGTTTCATTTCGCATTTCATTGATATAGAGCGTGGCTACAGGCTACAAGCCTTAGGAATGTTAACAAAATCATATGATAAACATAATTAATGCAGGGGCGTCGCTATAAATTACATGCAGACCATGTTGAATGGGGAGGTGCATCGTCGAATCAAATTAACAGTCAAGGCTGACGAAAACAACAATAACCAAGAAGAAGAAAAATGGAGTATGGGGTCATCAATTTGCAAATGTACCCATGAATCCCTAAAATTGATTTTTTTTTTGGAGATAGAAATCGGAGTTGACACCCCCCCCCCCCTTTCCTCGAGTGACGTCCCTGTTGCAATAATTATAACGGAATGAGATGAAGAGCTTCAACTTGTGAATTCATCATGCTTCCCAGCTGTTGTACAGGTTAGAAAGTATTTCAAATATTTCTCATCAGGCACAAATACATCGTCAACATGGGTGGTGAAGGTTGATATAAAGCAGGACTCAGGTCCTATCAATATCACCCTCTTTACTTCCCTGTACCATGACAAACTTAGTAATTAAAAATCTTTCACCATAGTTGTTATCAAACACTATTAAAAACGAATTTATGGTAGTTAAATGTATACATTGTTTGAAATTAACATAACAACGTACATTCGGTATTCGACGCCACATGAATGCTTGTAATTGTATTTGTTTGTCGATTTTGGTTGTTCGAATTTACAAACATAAATCCAAACCTCAAGGCCTGTTTCGTTAAACTAAGTAAATCAAATATACACCATAAGTAGAAGACATCATAATCAACGGGAAAAAGAATTCATTTAAACGATTTAAAAATAGAAACAGTGGTGTCGAGATTGATGGTGACACATTGTGATCGCAAATTCCTCACTTGAACAATAGAGTAAATACCAATATCCACTTCACACGTTTTAACAAAAGAAATTAAAGTTTTCGGTGAATGCATCCCGTACTCTCCCCTGACTCGCAGTCAGTGTTCCCTCGCATTTTCATCCAACCAATAAGACCTGTGCGCCCCCCTCTCATCCCCATGACAACAGTGCCCCTTACCGGTTAACGGCTATAAGCATGGACCTACTAAGAAACAGTCAAACATATACCACTAATAATGAGAGAGAGAAGTATAATCAGAGAATATTTCAGGACTGAAGAGAATGACCCTAATTTACACGATTCAATCATGATTCAATGCATCTAATATTAAAGGGATAGTTGACTTTTGTTCCAGCGGGCGCTACACGAAATAATTGTTAATAATAATAATAATAATAATTACAGTGCTTATAATTATAGCGCCTAACACTTATACTTTGTCAGAAGTCTCTAAGCGCTCTACAATAATGCAGCATAATTACCCTGGCTTTAGCAGTGCAGCTGTTTGTGAGATAATGACAAACGGAGTGTCAGATTTGAAAGAACATACAATTTAAATGACAAAATCATCTTTGTTTGATCAAAATCGGTTCAGAGACGGCTGAAATATCCATAAATATAACAATTCATAATATCTGTGGTGCCCCTTATTAATATTTGATAATATTTTGAACCAGCCGTTGAAAAAAAAGAAATAGCGCCTTTTATGTTTTATTCCAGCCAATGCCGATGTTTGCTTTTTGTTTGCTTTTTGTTGTTGGTTATAATACGCATATGTATTGTTATTATTAATTAATTTATTTATTAACGGTCGCCATATTTTGTTTTAAAGTAGAGCTGAATTGGTCTGATCGTATTGGCTAAATCACACATTTTGGGGTCTTAAATTACCTTCATAGCAATTTTAGGTCATAAAATGGCACTAGAAATGTTATAAATAAAAATAAGAGCAATAACCATGCACTTTGAAGGCATGTGCGGTCTGAAACAAGAACTCAACTATCCCTTTAAGCTATAAGGAAGGTGATTAATATCATGAGTATGCAGGGACACACAGACACGGATATTAATGGTCAGTCATGATGGCATGCATGTCAAGCTATTATCGGAATTCATATCACTAAAAAACCGCGAAAACCGACATGCTATTTAAAGTCGGCTTCCAAACCGTAAATATAGGCGTAAATAGGCGTAAATATTCTAAAAAGAATGAAACGCCGATAATACCAAACAACAACAACGTTACCATTAGCAAGGTTATGGGTAAGCAGAGGGGTACCCCCCGCCCACACGCACACACCTTTTTTTTTTAAATCTCATATTCTTAATGTATTCAAATTTGATGCATGATCTTTAACAATAAATTATTTGATGACCTGAAAGCTTTCCCGAGGTTTGCCTGACATAAACAATAACGTATAAGGTGCATTATAGTTATAAGTCCTATCTCAGTTCGTTATGAGCGTTTCTGGGGAAAATAATAAAAGTCCATTAACCTTCAATGTAGAATGGTCTATTCACTTACTACATTCGGTGTAGGTATAAATGCTAATGTATCAAATCTACAGTCTTGGAACCTCATCCGACCCTCTTGTTCCGTTATACGAGACTTCCCTTCTCAAAATACCACAAAACCAAAACACAAATCAAACACTGTCAGAATTATTCTTTAAAATGACTCATGTAATACTTCCTCTTTGAGAGACTTCATGTTGGTGGGCTGAGTCATCGTGAAACCTCACTGAAGAGGAAAGAACATGCACTGCTACATCACATTAATGTGATATGCACAGAGAGAGAAGGGGCAGAGAGAGAGAGAGAGGAGGAGAGAGATAAAGAGGGGGAGAGAGGGGGAGGAAGAGAGATAGAGAGGGAGAGAGAGGGGAGGAAGGGAGAGGGGAGGAAGGGAGAGGGGAAGGGAGAGGAGGATGATAGAGGGGGAGAGAGAGAGCAGAGAGAGAGCAGAGAGACACAGAGAGACACAGACACAGAGAGACACACACAGAGAGAGAAATAGAGAGAGAGAGAGAGAGAAAGAGGTGAGAGATGAGGTACGGGGTGGCGGCAAAAGACGAGACAATGAAATAAAAAGACCACGATATATTAATGATACGCCACATCTTTGTGTGATGCCCTCGCTCTATACACAAAACAGCACCATGGATGCTGTTAACATGGTTTTCAGGCAGAATGAGATAACATCATCACTTGGTTTCCATGACGACAATCTCATTTACCATGACTTTTCGTCTCACCACTTCATCATTTTCCACTTTTAATGACGTCAACAAAGGGTAGAATATTGTCACCTTGTCAACAAGCAGGATGCACAAACATAATTGATATAATTTATTCATATTCTATTTTGCAGATCCTAGTAGCGTAGGCCTAAGGAGGATGGGATGGGGACCATATACGCTCTTCCTCCCATGTTAGAGGACCAGAACAAGTCAATAAAATTTGTATAAGTTATGCGAGCCACTTGATTTTGAACATCTCAGGACGATTTTATTTTTCTCTCATACTTTTGACGAAGATAATTATACGCGGTTATTCATAATTATAGAAGGGGCAAATAAAATGATTTCACATCCGCTATTCAATCATCTAAAGGCAATTCAGATTCACAATATACACAATATTTGATAAACAATAATTGTTATTAATGATCTATCTTTGACATAATGATTTGGGTAGGCCTGTGTGTACAGGATCTTAATAAACACTGCGTTTTAATCGCAATTTCCAGAAATATTATTATAACATCACCACATAATACAATTTACATAATAGGCCTAACTCTATAATGTATCATTTAGAAATTAGAAGGCATATGTCTTTAAAGGGAAATCAAACCTCGAAAGCAAATCAGACTGGAGGAAAGCAGAAACGTTAGAGAAGTAACCTGGTGAAGAAAGTTTGAATTAAATTGGACAACAATTGAGAAAGTTATGAATTGTATAAAGTTAAAACATAGGTATGGGCTCTTCATATTGGTTGAATCCATAATATCCTTAGTGATGTAGTGGTTGGCACTGACCTTTCCCTTTGTTCCAACACTCAAAATTACTCAATTTTCAATTTTTCTAAATTATATGACTCAGGAGGGTCTATTTCCTTATAGAAGACGTATAATGAGTTGCTATCCATAACATATTTTGAGTAGTGCCACAAGGTAAAGGGCACTTAGGAGAATAACATAAATGAATGGTATTTTTGTACACGACAAACGGGAGAGTTATCCGCGACTATGTCACAATTAAATTCAATGACCAAACCGCCAATTTGAGATTCGCATAGACGTAGTGATCTCATATTTTAAACATTCATAACTTTCTAATCATTGGTCCGTTTTATTTCAAACTTTCGCCACTATGTGCATCTTATTTGTCTGCTCTCATACACATGAACTTATAAGGATTGGATTGCCCTACGATGCGTGTTAAAACTTAAAACATTCATTAACTGCCATAGTCGGGATATAAGAGTAAAATGGATGTTGTTTTCAAGGCTCGGACATTTAGCCCCCTCCCCATCACCCCCCCCCCCCATCTCTCATCATCTTGCATTCTTGAAATGAACAACCATCAACCGTTATGTCATCCACTATAGAACCATTCATCACAGTCAGCCCATCAAATCGAACACATCTTTCAACGTCGATAAGTGCGTCTGAACAGGCCAGCATTTGGAATGTCAATGGTATTATTAAAGGTATAGATACAAAAATTAATCTTGTGGGGGAGGTTTGATCATGGAGATATGCAGACAATAATATTTGTGGCTCTTGTAAATATTTAATTTTGATTTCAAGGACCACCGTTTTAAAATCATTTTAAATCCAACATTACTTCACGATACTGTACTTCTATAATCATTCAAATCTGAACATGATGAAGATTTCTTTTAAAGTACATTCACAGATCTCTGTCATAATTTAGGATTATAGAGAATACCAATAAATATTCAGACGCAAAAGCGTCATTGGGTCCAGAGATGGTACTGGCATCAAAGTAGTGCATGGCTTTACAAAGCCTCTCTCTCTCTCTCCCTCTCTCTCTCTCTCTCTCTGCATCCCTCTCTCTCTCTCTCTCTCTCTCTCTCTCTCTCCTATTCCGTCTTATTCCTTTGCTTGATCTAGGTAAATAAATGCCTGATTTTGTCCATTGTTTTTACTATAAATTATCCATATCCAAAGACTGTAAAGGAAAACATCAGCTTACAATAAATTAATTTGTTTTTGTTTTTCTCTCCTTCTCTTTCCTTGTCATGCAGGTGAATATTGCGGAAGGAGATATTTGCAGAAGAAGAGGTGACCTAGGAATTGTCTATCCATCAAGACTGCTCATCCCCATGACAACCCTTCACCCTCCAGCTCCCTTGGCCCCATTACCGCTCCTAAATTACCCCTCCCCCAATTCCCCCTCCCCAATCCCCAGTTGTCTGTTCAAGTTCCTGTGTAATATCCGGCAGGGGAGATGGAAACTTGAAGGAAAGACTATCTCACAGTCACAAATATTTTCTTCTTTAGGCAAATGTTTTAACCTTGTATCTTGTGTATTGTCAATACAATTATGATATCTATCATCATCGATTGGAAGTGTGTGAACATTTGAATATAAATATACTTCATTATTGCGTTCTTGCGGAAATTGGCGGCTCCGGAATTATTTGCGAATTACATGATTTTGTATTAATGAAGAGATATAGCACATTAATTTTGCATGAATGTTCTTTCCATTTTGTAATCAAAGTTGTTATAATTTTCAAGCATATGTTTTACTCACCTGAAAATTTGCCAAAGCCCGGAACCAAATTCTAATCCAAATGCGTTGGGATTGGAGAGAGAGGGGGAGAGAGAGAGAGAGAGAGGGGGAGAGAGAGAGGGGGGAGAGAGAGAAAGTGAGAGAGAGTGAGGGAGAGAGAGAGAGAGTGGAGGAGGGGAGGAAGATGGAGGAGGGGGGGGGGTCCTCAAGTTATACGTGGACGACTTTAAAATCTACTACTACTACTGCTGCTGTTGCTACATTGCTTAGTGTAAAAAGCTGCTAATACTAAGGATAATAACTCGTTAAACAATACTTAGAAGATAAGAGTTTCTTCTAGACACAAACAGTGTATAGTAATTGTATTCTGAAGAATTTAGTTTTCACCTTCAAAGTGAATGATAGTTCCAGAGGAAAGCCGATCAATTGAATATCCCTTTTCTGGTCCCTGGGATAATTATTTGACCCCTGCCAACGGAAAAGGCATGCATTGAACAAAAGTCCAGGGAATTTTTTATTCTGTACTCTTGTCATTCTTACAAAATATGCCAGTATATCAGTTTAATTTGGGATTGAGACTTTGTTAACTTGTTTAGATTTATAGGGGTGATAATAGAAAGTCAAATGTCAGTTATATGAATCGGTTGAACAGATTTTATGGACCGAGTCAGCTGAGATCTGTATGAACAGATATTATGTTTAATTAGACCAATACCACCATATAAAAAAATTAAATTAATATGGTTTCCGATTCCATTCAGACTGAAGGTTCATATAATTCATTTCGTTGATTTTCATGCCTGCCATGCATAATAAATAGGTTTTGCGTATGCAGCTTTTACCATGCATGCTTGGGCTCCCATGACTGCCTTCTTTTCTCCTATATCCCAATGACCCCTTAATTAAGTTTGGCAAAACAAGTTCCTACAAGTATTGGTGGTGGAGCGTGACTTCTACACCCACAACCAGAGGCGGGGCTCGGGGGGGGGGGGCAGTGCCCCTATTTATTCAAGTGCCCCCAAACTGCCCCTTTTTACATAGGACAGTGTCCCCTTTGCCTGCAGATAAGTGTCCCATTTTCTTTCTAATAGGTGCCCGTTCCACATTCTTAGTGCCCCTTACCACCTCTGATAAGAACCCCATTTATCTCTGATAAATGCCCCTATTAAAATCTGAGAGGTGCCCGATTTACTTCGACAAGTGCCCCTTTTACTTTGTAATAAGTGCCCTTTCTCCTTCTGATTTGTGCCTCTTACCCTCTTTAATCATATTCTCTTCCCTTCCAGATAAATGCTCATTTTCACCTCTGATAAGAGCCCCTTTTATTTATTTTTTACAGGTACCACACTTTAATTTCTAATGAGTACCCTTTTTCCTTTTGATAAGTGCTCCCTTTCTCTTTTTTAATAATAAGAAACCCTTCCTCTTTTCATAAATGCTGCTTCCTCCTCTAATATATTCCCTTATTAAAATCTGGTAATTGCCCAAATTTCCTTCGAAAACATGCCCCTTTTCCATTCTCCTTAATGCCCGTTTTCATTTCTAGTGAGTGCCCCTTTTCACCCCCCTCTTTCTTCCTAGTCATAACGTCCGAGTACCTTCAATCAAATTGGACGTAATTATAACCATTTATCACTCTATTCAATATTACCTGTCACTTATTTTGACATAAACAGTCTTTCGTTCTTGACCTGGGTAAAAAACTAACTAAAACTCAATTACAATGTATGATGACTTATTGATATCTCTTATCTTTTAGGAGTCACATTTTATTTTATGTTGAATTTACCCTACATGTTCAACGAAAGTAAAACCTTTGCAAGGTTTTGGTTGAATTACTCTTTTGAGAGTGGAATTCCACTCCATGACCCCCACCCCCACTCCCAAAAAAAATAAAATGCAACTGTATTTCTATTCCTGTACATTTAGAGAGTAAACAATTTTTCGTTCTTGACCCGTGTGATATTTGCCAACAATCTAGAATGACTATAAAACCTGTTCTTAAAAGCATCCCAATGAGAAGTTTTTTCCTGTCCCCGTCAAACAGATTTCCCTGATGCATAAACTGACACATTTTATAATTCTGAAATGAGTTATATCAATCTATATATGGACGAATGAAATATTGTTATTATATAGCACTTGCATTATTACTTACATAATTATTGTTCTATGAAATGTATATCACTTATATTTTATCTGGATTTTCTGTTGTCAAAACTACATATGTATTTCAATTATATTAAATAAATTGAACTCAATTCAGTTCAGTTTAAAAGCGTGCATTCAGTAGATAGAATGTAAGACAGCAAATTAAATACTCGACCTGTGGGACGACGAGGTGGATGATGTCGACTGTCATCCAGTGATATGTTAGTCTATATACCTCATAATTTGTACGAATGGCTTTTCATGTGTTTGATATTTGTTCTGGTGAGCTACTAAACTTTAGATGATCTGATATAACATGCAGGTACATGACGACTGAGCATGGTCATGCTCAATGTATTTCTTCAAGTGGACTTTGTTGCTTATGATAGGCAAATTAATTATGTGGGCTCATATTCATAAAGCCTTACTATGCCTATAGTTGTCAACTACCTACATACTATGGCTTATGTAATTTGTTTACTATTTGCTTAGTAATGTTTTATGAATACGAGCCCCGTAGTTTAGTTTTAAAGGCTCCTAAGGCGTGGCGTCAGTAACATCAAATGGGAGACTACCCCAGTCTGCGAATGTTCCGTTGAATAAGGAATAATTCATATAAGTTCTTAGCAGTTGAAATTAATCATGGCATAAATTTAATAAGGTTGAAGAATGTGTCCTTGTTGAAACTGACTGAATAGGATGCATTTTTCCCCTTTTTTGGGGGGATCTATGAACTCATGATTTAAGATTCAGCCATGAGTAAGAACAAAATATTGATAACAAATAACATCGGTATCTTATACAGAGAGCTTAAGCTGTGCGAACTTTGTTTCCTTTATCATCTTTTAACAATCGTGTTTGTTTGAAAGATATTAAAAAGGAGTAAAAGCTGTTTACTTTGTTTTTTATGATTATTACACCGAAAACTGCTTAACCATCCAGACATTGATTCTTTGGAACTATACCCTGTAGTCAGCACGTTACCGTGTAGGCATGTACTGAGGAGTCATGATCATAAATAAATTTATTGACAGCAAACGTGACATATCAATTTATATTTGGTCTTCTCTATAAGAACGCCTGGTATTACGTTGATTTTAATAAAAGCAGAAAATGAGAGAAACAAATTATTTTTTTGATGACGGAATAGCCTTGTTTCATACAGGAGTCGAATAAAACATAATTATTTGCAATAGTTATACTTATATAGCGTGAATGTATGATATCACTTTTTGATGTTTTTAGTATAGGGTAAATGGGAGAGAAGCTCGCAAGATACGTCACAGAGTTGCCAATTTGTGTTTGATTGATCGTACCTTCAAGATGTCATAACTTTCTTATAATTAATCAGTTTTTGCTCAAATTTTCACTGACATGTTTCTCTAATGTGTCTGCTTCTATTAAAACCGACTTAATATTGGGGTGGACTTCCCCTTTAAAGCGATGAAATGTTCAGATACATGTATACTTAATGTTGTTTGATGCGGATGGTAACAATGTATATAGGGAAAATAGCTTAGAGTTGCCCGAGACTGTCTTCTTCTTTTTTTTTTTATCTCATAGCGGAAATAACAACAGGTGTAGCTATCATCATCGAGAGCACAATACTTGTTTCATTTAAATGTTAATATTATCGGTTCGGTGGAACTCATTTTAAAATAGTATCCTATTGTAATCAGTCATTCGTCTGTATAGTCGATTATCAAATGCTCCTGTGTCAGTCGTGGGAAGAACCATCATTCGGTTAGATAGATAAGAGCAATTTAGTATAATCGGAATGGGAACAGGAAAGGGTGTACGATGGTTGACCTTGCTTTCTGTCTACATTTTGACATCTTCTCTAACCATGCGTGGTATGGAATGATCTGCGCTTTTGTCTATTCGACATGGGTTTGATTTCTTTCATGTTCTCCAGCTGCATTAATTTGTTATCGTTTTACTTATAGAATAATTACTAAATTAATTAATTGATTATTACTTTTTCTCCTAAATTAGTGTTGTTCTACAACGGCTTTATACACGCATCGAAAATATATCTTTAATAACTATATTCAACATAATGTGAAATTCATTATATCATGAATGATATACTAAGAAACAAAGTTTAATAATAATAACATCATTATAATATTCGATCCAAGAACAACTATATCTCTGCCCCCCCCCCCCTTGTAGGACTGAAACACCCGGGGTGGGTGTTTCACAAATATCCTAAGTCAAACTTAAAGTTCAAGTCCACTCCCCCAAAAATTGCTTTTGAAAGATGCAGAAAAACAAGAGAAACAGAGCAAAAAAAGATTTGAGTAA
>JARBES010000132.1:18763460-18778461 GCA_030265145.1 Strongylocentrotus pallidus | reverse complement strand
TACATAATAGCAGTGAAGGGATGTTCCTTTGTCTACCTGGGGAACTGTATATTTTGTCCGCTTTCTTTGTCAGTCATCTCTCTGCACGCGCACATGCATGCACGAGACAGCTAATACACAACCGTAGTTTACTCAAAATTGACACAAACGAAGTTCTTACTCAACGTTGAGTCATTGATTTACTCTTTATCGAAGGTAACAAATTACTCGGGTGACGAGTACCACTAAAATTAAGGTCTTACTCCAGCTTGAGTACTGAATTGCTCATTTTGTTACTCGGCACAATTTACTCGCTGACATTAAGAGTGTAGCATGGGGGTGCCCAGGGAACACTTGGGTAACCTTTCAAAAAGTATAATATAGAAACATTATATGCCATTCCTCTGTACTTTTGTCGGAAAAAACAAAGTAATCCAGCATAATGTCGTCTTTTTTTGCACCAGAGAAGATCAAACAAGCGAGGTTCAATTGCACTTCGGCTGCTCTCGCAAGCCCTCACTTGTTCCATTGTGGTAAGACGGCTTTTGGGCGAGCGGCTAATGAATTTACTAATCATTTGCTTACTTCTGTAATTAAAATTGTTTCGATTGGTTTAGATTGTTGTCGGAATGTATCCATTCATATAATGGAACTACCTGCCTGATGAAGCCAGTGGCCCGTGACCTCTGCACTCGACAATATGTGGAAGTTAGTTTTTGGTCAACCTCTTTTATGAAACAAATCCAAGCAAACTTGTCCATATGTCAAAGATGCTCTTTCACCAATGATCAAAGCACCTCATAAAATATGAACGGTGCCCCTTTTCCTTCGACTCCCCCTTTTCATTTGCAATAAGTGTCACTTTCCCACTTTAATAAGTGCACCTTTTCATCTTAGGTGAATGCCCCTTTGTAGGTAGGAAAAGTGTCCTTTTGACTTCTGATAAATGTTATCTACAACTCTGATACCTGCCCCTATTCGAATCTGAGAGGCCATTTTACTTTAACAAGTGCCCTTTTTCCTTTGTAACAATTGCCCACTCTCCGTCAGATTAGTTCCACTTTTCTCTTTTAATAAGTGCCATTTTCTCTTTTAATAAGTGCCCTTTTTCCTTTTCAGTAAAGGCCCACTCCCCTGTTTTTAAATATTTATTTTCACCTCTGGTGAGTGCCCCGTTTATTTTGAACACGTGCCTCCGTTTCGTTTAAAAAAAGGACCATTTCCCCATCCGGATATATGCAACTTATCCTTTTTGATAATGAACCCTCCCCCTTCGCATAAATGCCCTAATTGCACACATGTTCAATTCCCCTAATACAATATGATAGGTGTCTATTTTCCTTTATGATAAGTACCCCATTTCCATTCTCATTAGTTCCCTTTTTAATTTCTGGTGAGTAACCCTTTCGCCTCTTGCCCCTTTTGCTTTTTTTTCTTTTTTGTTTAATAGCCCTTCACCCTTTTAATAGATACCAATTTTCACATTTGAAACATTCCCCTATACAAATCTGAATGCTGTCCTTTTCCCTCTGATAACTGCCTTTTTCACTCTTACACGTGTTTGTTCTCCTTTCTAATAGGCGCCCTTTTCCCCTTTTCCTTAAACCCATCCGGATTTATTTTCTCTTTATTGTCTTTTGCGACCTCACATTATCTTGAAATCCTTTGCTCGTTCGTGAATGAATAATGAGAAAATCACACCAAACTACAAAGTATTTGACCATGCAGAGAGATAAACAAATAATTAAATCATCCCTGATGGTGTAGCCAAAATAATGAAAATGTAGAAGTCCAACCGTTGTCTTTTTTGTTTTGAGGTTTCCCTTTGCAGGTGACCATTTTTTGTTAAAGATAGTGCCCTTTTGGTTGGTCCCCCAACTGTAGAAGACGCCCCCCCCCCGCCGTTGCATTAAACAGCGCTTTTCTGCAGAACAAAATGGATTAGTAAGAAAAGGAGAGAAGCAAATTCTGACGATTGATAATTTAAAAAATGAGTTGTACACCATTAAAGAAAGAAAAAATTAAAAATTAAAGACCAAAAAACTGTTGACCCCAGATTTCAGGATAAAGTTCGGTTCATGTTTTATCAGTTTTGGGACCGATATGTACAAGGATATTAATGAACAATTATAATAATTGATATTTTACGTATAGAAATGTGTTATTAAGCTGCAGTCAATTCAATTTGTATTTGTATGAATAAGACAACAATAAGAAAAACACCTTATGACCAAAAAAGGATTATATGTGTAAATATATTGTTGTTTCCTTTCTATTTTGACTTTATCCAATAAAGTAGCTAGTGAAGGGTTACATTTTTCAACAACAGTTTAAATTGGGACCTGATATGCTTGAGAGCTAGTTACTTTGCCGGGCGGCTCCGTCGGCTATAACCAAAGTATTAATGTCTAGCCGCTATGAGAGTCGCTGGCAGGTATATGCGCTATATGATAAGCCATTATTGACATTAGACACCTATTCGTACAGACAATTCTTTTTTCTTTGATAAAAACACCTTTTCATTTCTTAATAAGGGTCATGTTAATGTAAATAATTGTGGAATAGAGTCGTTAGTAGACACACGGTTAAGTACACATGCACGTAATCAGGCAAAATTTGGTAGTGTTTAATGGCAAACGATCGTTCGCTGCTGATGTATTTTTGTTTTGATTTTTTCTTTCCTCCTTTCTTTTTCTCTTTCTTTATTCTTACTTCTTCTGCTTTCTATTTCTCTGTTTCTTCTTTATTCTAACGAGAATAATGTCAAATCCCTCTGGCGGCTATTTCGGTCCATACCACTTTATATTCTTCTATATCACTTCCTCCCTCCCTCTTCTTCCGCTCTCTATTTCTTTTTTGATCCTTTCCCCTCTATCTCTCATATCTCTTTCTCTCTCTCTCTCTCTCTCTCTCTCGACATATTTTTTAAATTAATATCCATCCCTAAAAGAAAACTACTCTATAATCAAGTGGGGAAACAAAAAGCAGACTGCTGAAAGTTTGAATTTAAATCGGACCAAACGTAAAAAGTGTAATCACCTAACGAATGGGCACATCAAATTTGCTAAGTCAACATTGTTATATTGACGTAGTGCCGGTAAACTTTCACATTTTGTTTGTTTTCATGTTTCATACATTCATAACGCTCTTATTGTAGGTCAAATGTATTAATCACTGCCACTATTTTGTTTTTCCCTATTGGCTTGCTTCTCAACAAATATGCTTATTATGAAGGATGGATTGCCTTGTAATGTGAAGCTATGAAATATCACATAATTTGCGAACTTCCACTGGATGCTATTCGGGGTTTTACTTTGCAAAACGGCAACCTTTGTTAAAAATAAGATTTTAACTACCTGCATACAAACTGAAAACTAACTTAAATATTTTGTAATGTTAACTGTTATGTCATAAAATTCATTAAACTATAGTATTTAATAACATTTCAGTTTAAAAACTTAAACTGTTTAAACTGTTTGATCAAAATCGGTTCAGAGATGGCTGAAATATAACGATTTCTAATACTTGTGTACCACCACAAATATTATATATTTTGAAAAAAACGTTGAAAAAAAGAATTAACGCCTTTCACGTCGTATTTCAGCCAATGCCGATGTTGGCTTTTTTGTTGGCATTTTTGTTGTTGCTTATTTTACGCACAACCAGCCGGCCCATGTATTGTTTTTTGTAATTAAATAATTAATTAACGGTCGCCGTGTTTTGGGGAAAGTGGAGCTGAATTGGTATTGGTATGACCAATTTCACACATTTTGGGGTCTAAAATTACCTTCATAGCAATTTTAGGTTCCAAAAGGGCACTAGAAATGTCATAGATAAAAATAAGAGCACTAACCATGCACTTTGAAGGCGTTTGCGGTCTGAAAATAGAACTTAACTACCCCCTTTAAGGCCGGCTTTCATAGTAGCGGCAAAGACCCAGCGAATGGCGACGGACGTGAAAATCACAATTTTGTTGGCAAAAGGGGAAAACCAAGATTCGCTGACGGGTGGGAACGACTTTCAGCGACAACATGACGACAAGGGAAGGATGGCTGTGTCAGGGAACGGAGTCCAGCGACCAAAATCAGACGTTGTCTGGGCGTCGAGTGACGATGTCTCGACGGAGCCCGACGGAATCCATCGTCGCGCCAAGGTCGTTACAATTTCGTTACTTGCCGCAATGTGTCGTCAGGGTTCGAGATGTGACGTCACTTGCCGATATTCTTTGCCGTAAATGGTCGTTGACAACGACTACCAACGCAATTGTGACGAACTCAAAATGACTAGAGAGGGAATCGCACGCATGTAAACGTCAAGGAAATGAGGGTTGCGGTCTCCAACGAAATTTGAACGGAATCACAACGATTTTTTTTGCCGTCACCTTATTTTTAACATGCTAAACATTTTCCGACGGACGTGACTGATTATATCGGCGGTCTGCGGTCGCTAGCCCATTCGTTAGCGACAGTTGACGGCAACACACGATGACTGGCGAGAAATTCATAGTTGCAATTCGCAGCTTAACGTAGCTTGCGTTACCCCCTATTCGTCATAGTGTGATCCGGCCTTTAGTCAGGGATACCCCAAGAGCAAGAGATAATGCTAGTATAGTGAAGCACTCATCTCTGTGATGTTAGTTGTACAAAGTGGTTATCTCACAAAACCGACTTTCTTCTGATGTAATGCTGAGGTTTATGTGAAAATTAAATCCTCTAAGGGGCTAACAATATCCAAACTGTAATGGACTAATTTTGTATGAATTCACAGTATTAAAGTAAATTCTAACCTTGTTAAATCCATGACTGTTCCGCAGAGACATGTGCATCATGTGATGGAATGCTTCATACGTGGTATACCTCCTTGGCAGGGATAGCGTCAAAGAACACGTGGAAGCTGTAGGAAGCGTACCATCGTTGAATACCAGAGAGGGTCTGAAGGGGAATCCACCCAATGGTACTGTTGTCGCACCAGTTATAAAATGGAGAAACTCCTGCAGTGTGGTGCCATCGTCAGAAGCTGGTAATGTATTAACGATAACAAAATATTTAGTATATAGCCTAGATGCTTACAAGGACTATGGGTATATTACACACACAAATTAAGACAACAATTGTAAGGGCATTCTAGCTGGCAATCTCTTGTAACGTGTCGCCTTAGATAAAACAATAGCATTGTTGTTGGGTTTTACGTCATATCTGCCCTGAATAGTGATTACGCCAACTTGTTTGGCATATCACTTTTTTCTTCATTCAACCACTTCATCCAAATCATGTCAGTTAAATATCTCCTTTTTGACAGCTATTCGTTCTCACAAGGACTATGGGTATATTACACACACACATTAAGACAACAATTGTAAGGGCATTCTAGCTGGCAATCTCTTGTAACGTGTCGCCTTAGATAAAACAATAGCATTGTTGTTGGGTTTTACGTCATATCTGCCCTGAATAGTGATTACGCCAACTTGTTTGGCATATCACTTTTTTCTTCATTCAACCACTTCATCCAAATCATGTCAGTTAAATATCTCCTTTTTGACAGCTATTCGTTCTCACAGATAGGCCATTTTGCATGCTGTCTATTCAGTTCATTGCTTTTGGCATTGCTTTTACAAAAGAAAAAATCACCTGATCAACGTATTCACATTTAATGTAATTGTATTAATCCACCTCTGAAATTTAACCCATTTTATGACTGCAAGTGCAATAGCTACAGGTAACAGAGCCATTACAAAATACAACTTTTACCAAAATTATTCTTTTGAGTGTATGCTTTTAGGATTATCCAAGGTGTTGGTCTGGGTCAAGGGTTTAATAAAAAACGATGTTCATTATTGCATCGAAATATAGGCCAAATTACTAATCGTTATCTTACCTCCTGAATCGCAATGTTCTAAGAACTCAAGGAAAAATATAGCTGTGGCTTCCTCCTTCTTCCTTTTGTTTGAGCCCTCAATGCTGTATATGATATTAAAAATATCAAATATCTGGTAGGCATCTAGTTGTTTCCGTGCACGAAATCCGATGATATTCTTTACACAATCTATAAGCAATGCAAATCAGTGGTGACAAATGTAAAAATAAAACAACATTGTGTATTTCTTAAATAAACAATTGCACAAAAAACATAGGTTGAAAAAGGACAAGAATAAACTAAAAATATGTCATTGGAATTGAAAATAAAAGACAGCTATACCTAAAGAAAACAAACTCCTTTGTCTAAAATTAATGGTAGAACTTGATGAACTGCCTCACATAGCTCAATGAAATAGACTTTAACTTATAATATATATTGAAATGTTATCTTTAATACTTTTTCTAGATGACACTGAATACAAAATTGACATTGACTAAAAACAATACTTAAAACTAGTGTGCAATGGTTCTGCTAAAGAAAAAGTTGACAATTTTGGGTCAATAAATTTATATTGCAATTTAATTAAAGGATTCGACTAAATTCAAGAAGTGGAGTTATTCACTAAAAAAACACAGGTCTGAAAACAAAAAGTAGCTCCACAATTCCAAATTTAAGGAAGGATAAACTAAAAGCGTAGAGAGGGCTAGAAAGTTAGAATTACTGACAGTTCTTGATACAGATTTTGAATGATAATAATATTATTGTGATAACACAAAATGATATTATGAGCTGAGTAACAGTATGGTAATTGAATGTAGTGCTCACCTGCATGTGATTGTGCATACTGACGCATGCCTAATGACACCATGCCCTCAATCATTGAATGCATTTCAGAATAATGCTGAAAGATGCAGTAGTGGCTGCATGCAGCCACTACTGCATCTTTCTTGTTCCGCAAAGACAAGATCTTCTGCCATTTGATGTCTTCAAGAAGCTCTTCCATACCCTCTAGCTCATCTAGCTTCTCTAGTTCATCGTCCGAGTTTGCATTTTTCATCTGTTAAAATATAAATAGGTTTTGAGAGGCACCATTCTTCTGAGCAACCGGGATGTATTTTTTTTGAGAATCCAGTCCCACAATGCTGCTTCACCCTTCTTCCATGTATCATTTCTTGTATCTGAATGTGTTGCTCTGTATATGTCATATTTTTTGTGTATATATGGCCAAACAAATTGTAATAATAATAACACTACATCTTGCCATAACATTGACAAGTTTTGCTGTAGGCTTTTCATAGGAATTTCATTGACCTTTTACATATTAGGTTTATGACTAAACACAAATTTTCTCCACCTATTTGTAACTTATATTATGATATCATTATTGGAAATTCCTATTATAAGTTATGTCTGGAAATTTTCAATTTTAGGACAGGTTCATTGACTTTTGACCTTCAACGGATTTGGTCCAAAATCGAATAATTTCGTCCTTGCCTCGTGGTTCACCCTTGGTCCACGTTTCGTTAAAATTCCTCGAACAGTATTTAAGTTATCTTGTTCAATGTGCATAATAAGTTGCGGATGCACGGAGAATATAATTTTAAGCAAAAGTTCATTAATCTTTTACCTTAATGTTTGACCTTTGATACTTATTGTTTCAAGACAATATTTTAATGTTTATTCCTAACCTTCATTCCAAATGATATTACCATTGAACATTCCAAGCTGAAGTCATAGCTAAAAAAAAGGTATTTAAAAACAAGATCATTTAGCTTTGGCTTTTAACGGATTTGGCCCCAATTCTATTCAATTCGTTTTTGCCTCATGAGCCAACCTTGTTCCAAGTTTTGCTAAGAATCCTCTGGCAGTATTTTAGTTATAATTTCACAAGAAGTTGCAGACGTAGGGTGGACAACCCCAAAACATTATGCCTCTGGCACCGTTGGGGTTTAGAGGCATATCGTCATCATCATCATACCTGTTTCTGCCTTGCAAATCTCAATTCGATTGTGAAATAGTCGCAGTGCTATAAGGATGCACCCACAATATTGTGAGGCCGTGGTTACATATGTACTTGAGTTCTGGGAATGTGACTTTGTGTGCCCGTGTTGTTTCGAAATGTACAATTTGAGCAGGAAGCTGTAATGAATGGAGATCCCGTCCAAGAGGCTCCTTTGAAGTCATCCATGGCACCGCGCGTCTTTTGTTTCCCCTACCGTAATCCCATAACCCCCTCCGAAACTGTACAGCTCCCTAGTAGCACTAAGTCCTCCCTTTCCACACACAGCCCAGCCCAGCGAGCACGGCGGCTTTTGCTTTGCCGGCCCTTACCGGGGGTGAATAGTGGTGATAACTTGACAACTTGACAAACATATAACACAATTTCATTTAGTTCTTTAGGAAGATAAAACTTTGGACTACCTTCCTAGCATGTACAAATTTCGGAAATTTTCGGAAAAAGTCAATAATTAGATGGGAAAATCATGATGATGAAAACCTTTCATTCGCTCTAACTCGAGATTTCCTTGGTCGATTTCGGTAGTTGAAATGGCTCTGTCTTCAGTAGAGCTATCCGAGAACGGAAATAGCATTTGATAACTAAGAGAAAGTTGCATTGGTCATATGTTGTGAATTCTTTTTTTTATATGTTATAGCTAAATACATCTTCACTGAACATGACCTAATTTTTCGGTACCACGCATGGCTTAAAAGCTCGATGCTTGCATATTTTTGCAAAAGAGTGAATTACATTTCTTTTTGTTAGGCCAAGTTAATCTTAAATATTTTTCTTTCGGAAAATTCTTTCGAGACGGTATCTCCATTCATTACAGTTTCCTGGTTTGAGTGTATTTTTTTTATTTTTATCGGGAACTGCAATATTTCATATATTTAAATCATGGAACACTTTTCCCGCTGTATCAGAAGCCGTAATCTGCAATTTTTTCTTTGTTGTCAACGCTGAGAGATTCAGCTTGCAATGGGCAGAAGCTTTTCGTCATTTCTGACCTTGTTGTAACATGATTTTCCATGTATACAATCAATGATTAACCCAATTAATGTCAGTCTCACCTCATTAACCAGTGACCTTTTCGTGCTGTGAGGAATCCAGTCTATACATCCGGTGGAAGTCTTATCGTTAATTAAGAGATCGGCAACAACAGGATTGAGGAACTGCAATGCTTGCCTGGCGTGCAGTACAGCCGCTGCTAGCACCCTCCCAAGTCCCCAAAAACTTCCATCAGCAATGCAACTCGAGCTGCGTTTGGGAACCATCTTTCCTGAACATACAAAAGGAAGCAAAGACCAGAGTAGAATCCCTTAACTTTGTATTACAGTTTAAAGTCGGAAAGACTAAATTAAAGGATATTATCAGTTTTAGACCATCATTTTTAAATTTCAAAGCAAACTAAATTTATATTTTTAATATGAAATGAGAAGATTTCCAAATGAACGACATGATAATGATTTCAAAGTATATATGAACTATATAAAACCAAAACATTTAAAAGAATGAAAGATATTTCCGAGAATCCTGCCCTTCAGCCTTAATTAGTAAAATAAAGATATAGACCGGTAAAGGTAACATTGCGGATCAAGGGTGTTGGGTGCACAAATTGGTTTAGATGGCAATACTTAAACCTAAACTCGCAAATAGGAGAAATATATGCCCAAATATTCAATGTTAAAGTGCATTCGCGATATCCATCCAGGCCGGATCGATATAAAATGATAATTCAAATATATCAATTAATAGGCGGTTTCCCGGCAAAATTTGTATCATCACGTAGTTAGTCAAAACATATTCTTTCACATGATAATGGTAATAAAATGGTAATAAGAGCTTCAATTTCATTTACTGCAGTGAAGTCATGAATTATTGATGAGGTAAAGGGTGTCCAGCAAATTGGGTTGAAAATAGATTCGAGGACCTAGAACTAAGTGATTTATTGTAATCAATTCGATTTAAAAGATTGATTTTGTATTTAGACACTTGCTGTTTTGGCCCAGTATTGTATAGGACTTCTGTAATATATAAGTGAAAGTCAGTGTGTGTGGAATACAGACTTTTGAAAAACTGTGGGGTGCATGCATTTTTAAATTGTTGGGAGGCCTGCAAAACTTTGTCCATACAGGAGAGTTTTTGTCTTTTCCAAAATGCTCTTATTGATCTAAATGTGGACCCTTGCGCTATTTCGAACAACCTTTATTGCTTTTAAGAATTTTTGAATTATACATATATATTGCATAACTAGCATACATGCAATTGTCACTAATGAAATATATTTTGCAAAGCTCCATAGTGTGCACAAATATAGCTGCAGGTATTATTGAAATCTTTTAACACTCATGCACACAAAATAGAGATAATAACACGCATTGAGCCATTTCGTATGATCTGTACGGTAGGATTCTCATTCCAGTGTGATTATTAATTAAGTACTCTCTGATTAACTTTTACATTAAGAAAAAAGGCTATATCCACAGTGATGTACCTTCTTCTCCACAAAGAAATTTGTCTCTGAGCAAGGGGAGAACCAAGGTGAACAGTTCCCGGGTCAAGCCGCCAATACCCAACGCTGATTCTCCCACAAATGAAACATTTACGGGTAACGAGGTGTCCAGGCGGCGACTTTTAAACACTCTGAGGGTGTCATCGACAAGGTGGCGCCGCCTCACAACCACCCTGGTGAACTTCTGCCTCTTATGTAAAAAGACAGCAGGGCACTGCTCCCTCATCCATGCCCGAAGACTTGTATCAATTGTTCTCTGATCACTACAAAAATGAGCATGAACGATACAGCAATACATTTGAATTTCGGTCACCCTGCTCTTTGGCGTAACAAAGATGGACTAAAAGCTCAGGCTAAAGTTATAAACAAGACATTAATTATAAATTGGTACTTTAAAAGGAGTGGTTTGTCAGTTTCCATGTGCAGAAGGCCACCATTAGCTGACACCAGACTTGGTGGAAATACACATAATGTGTTGGCAAGTCTGCACATAGCGAACCCGTAGGTCCATCAAGAATACACTTTCGTCTCTCGGAGAGTCTTCCGGTGAGGTAAAAGTGAAATAATAACTGTCCCTTATGGAGGAATGGATGAGGAAATACAAAACATTACATAAGGAAATTTAGTCATAACACTGAAGGATAATACTAGTGGTTGACAACGCCTGTTTTAGGGTAAACACCTGAACAGTTTCGAATTGTCCATGATAGATTTTTGAGTGCAGATCGATCTATACAATTTTTGTGTGATTGCATGGTTGTAAATTACTATTTACAAATGTTGGAGCTATGATACAAGATCAGTCAAGTGCTATAGACAACAAGATACCCACAAAAGGAAGCTCCGAGTGCGTGTAACATCTTTAACTTGCAATGACATGTGTAGGGAATTACATCAGGACTAAAGAATTTGGACAAAACTGTTGCTCAATGGAGCAACAATAAAAAAAAATCATTTCAGAAGCACTTGTGAAATTCAATGAGGATCCTTTTACGTTAAAGTCTTCCATATGGCCATGGCCACAAATGATGTTTTGTTTAAAACGATTTGCACCTTTTGCAATATTAAACCTTAGTCTATCCATCATATTTTAGCAATGTGTACAGTGGTTAATCCTCCGTGGCAATGTTTAGATACCGTAATATTATCAAAGTTGAATTAGACCATTTCTCTTATTGGCCGTAATAAATGAATGATGCAAGGCTTCTACTTGTATCATTTTCTTTAGTCTAATATGAAAAAATTCATATGTCGGCGTAAATATCAAAATTAAAACCCCTATACATTTTCCTCTTACCCTTTTCTCCACATTATGATCTCCCTAAGAACTTACACAATGATGGGCAGACGTGCCATACGGATGTCTATAACCGGCTCCTCATCAACTACAGGATCTTTTTCTGAATCTATGTGTAGAGTAGTGTATAATCTTTAGAGAAAGATGACCAAACAAGAACAGAAAGGTTACAAAAAAAAGTTACATTTATATTTCATCTAGACATACCCCAAAATTCAAACATATAAATTCAATATCATGTTTATTTAAAATATATATATCTTATAGTCATAATGCCAAGCAAAAAAACAATCGTGCGTAGACAGGGCATGAAAAGTAATCCAGTAGATGTATTACAGAAAACTGCCTCCAAAATACACATTAGCTATTAATGATTTTGTTTTATCTGCATAGCACAGAGTACGCATATCTCATGTAAAGAAATAAATTCAAATACACAAATGAAAGTATTCTTACTGATATGAAGGTGACGACAGAGATGAGTTGACATTACTGGCAGCTGATTGTTGATTTCCACGTACTGGAGTGGCCAATGAGCTATTGACTGAAGTAGATGGAACCAGCTCAGAAGGAGGCAACTCATCATTAGTAGACACCTTTGAAGAAAGTAAAACAAAAACCAATGAAAGCTCTTCAAATCCCTTTAGCGGTAATACACAGTATTGGTCGAAGTCGTAATAATGATAATACGGTTAAGTAAAGAAAATATAGGAGTAATTTGGGGGTATGTCATGGAGAAGGCCTAGTGAAGCTTCATACAAAGCCCGAACACAATCGTTTGGACTTTTCGTGATTTGAACACAGTATGTGACCATTACATTTATTAGAAGTAACGTTTTAGTGACGTCAATGTCTTTTCTCCTGCTAAGCAGGCGAGACAAAAGAAGTGATATAATATTGTAACCTTTTGAATGGTGATCATTTTATTTGAACTTTAAAAATGTGTGTATTGATCTAGCGATAATAAGTATTCATGACGCTAGGTAGGAAATACAGGCTTAAAAAGGCTTTGCATTTATCACCTTACAAATTTGCCTGAAAGACGTTTGAGAAACCTGATTCTAGGCAAAAAATTGGTCAATAAATGTATCGCTCATCTTGTTCAACAACCAACAAATCGTGATTTTCATAAAACTGCAAATAACATATTGCGAAATCTTACCAAAATTGACTGATGATCATTTTATGATGACTTGTGCATAAATGTGCAAAACTTATGTTTATGTATAGAAATTCAAAATCCCCCAAATGGCTATGCAAGACATATAAAATTTAAGTTAGGCCTAGTTGAAATACGATAAAAAGCACTTCATGTATTTATTTCATGAATTAGCATAAATCATCATAATGAATAGAGAAAGTTTTATCGAATATGTCTCGTAGTTCTCTGTACCCTACTGAACTGTATATACATGATCAAACAAACACATTACAATCAGTCAAAAAATGAACGAGAAGCATTTGCTGTGATTTTGAATACATTTCTATAAATAAGCATAATTAGTATAATTGCATATTTCTGTATAGAAGATTGGAGCCTTCCACCTAGCTTTATCAGATAAATCATAGAGAATCATAATTAGTTAAGAAATAACGAAGGGGAAACAATTTGAAATAGAGGACGAACGACGGACAGACGACGCACCACGGCGTCAGCTCATCTAGTCATATGCTGAATTAGTAGATAAAAATTCAAATTATTGTTAATTTTTGTCATTTTGTTTCAGTTAGAAAAAAAAAACTGTACTTGTCTTGGTGGTTAACAATTTGGACTCATTCATGATTATTTGTTATTTCAAATATGAAACACGTTTAATATTCAAGTAAGCCTGTGTATGGTGTGTGAGGAGAGTGGTTTCAATGATAAAAATCCTACAGGGTTGGGCGAAATACTATGTGGGTCATGTGTTTTAAAGCGTTCAGTTATCTTTAACTTGCATGCAACATTTCCATTTACTCCATATTACAAAGCGTTTCAAGGTACTTTTACTTTTTAGCAATGTCTTTCTATTTTAGACATGAACTTACATTAGTCTGAGCAGGCTGTTGATCTGTTGTGATATAAAGCTTCCCTCGCCCAGAAATGCACTTGACAACTTCTCCGTCAAAGGTGGTGGATTTGCTAACCCTTGGCTCTATCAGCCACCTATTGCCAGGAAGCATCTGAACAAACAAAAAAGAAAAAGAAACGAAACAAAAATGTCAATGGTGAAAACAAATCTAGTGCACACGCAAAATAAAACTACATGTACATGGGTCAATTGCTGTAGAACACATCAAAATACCAACAAGTATAATTGCTTAAAATGCAAGATTCCTCAAAGTTATTAACAGCTCGAGGTTTGAATCACATTACATTGACTATTAATGAAGTTAGATGTACTGGAGACATTTAGTATTTTGCAAGAAATATTTAATGAAAATTTGTATATATTTGTCAAATTGGCAGTTATGTTGATATGTATTGTATATGTTTAACTAGATATATGACAGTAACAGAAATAGCAAAATGATGCCTCAAAGTGTCAAACGCATTTTTCCTAAGTTTAATCAGCAAAGAAGTGAATAGGGTCAATAATACAGATGATAAAAGTATTGCTCAAAGTTTTAATGAATATTTTGTTACATTTGCTCAAATTATAACAAGTGTTATCCCGAAACATTCTGTAATAATTTGAGCTACAGCAAGTCACGAGCGCATTCGTTTTTAAAGAAATTGAAAACATGACGGAGATGACGGAATAAGTTGCCGTCTTTTAAAAATAACAAAGCATATCACTGTGGACTTCTTAACATGTCTTATCAATACGTCAATTACACCAGAACATGCCAATATACTCGAAAAAAGCAAGGGTGATTCCATTTTAATAAGACTGGTGATATGTCCACTCCCAGTAACTACAGACCAATATCGGAATTATCCGTTGTGAGCAAGATTCTATAGAAAGCTTTGGGTTATCAACGATGTGGTTTTCTAGACAACAAAACAAATATTGTATCCTAACCAGTCAGGTGTTCGTCCTCTTCACTCTACTGCAACAGCTCTAATGAAAATTGTAAACCAATGGGCATTGAATTTAGATAGCAATAAGTTATCAGGTGTTGCTTTCATTGATTTGAGGAAAGCATTTGACACTGTCGATCACGATTTTCTGTTACATAAGGTTCGATTCGAGGGCCAGTCCTTTTTTTAAATCTACATTAATAGTTTACCTAAATGTATTCAGATGGCATTGTCGATATGTATGCTGACGACACGACTCTTAAGCAGGGCTCCCACTTAGCAGAGTTGGAACCTCGAGTTGTGGCGAGCTGGCGCGATCTTATGGCAAGCCGTTTTATTATTAATTGATATCAA
>JARBES010000132.1:18569578-18579660 GCA_030265145.1 Strongylocentrotus pallidus | reverse complement strand
TCAGAGTATCACATGTTTGTGGATGAGTTCAAGAAGTATCCTGGTTCTATCTGGATCATGAAACCTGTGGCTAAATCTCAGGGTAAAGGCATCTTCCTCTTCAGGAAACTCAAGGATATAACTGACTGGAAGAAGGTACCATCTCTTTTTTCTATTTTATACTGCATCAAAAATTTATTGGCTTTTGATTGGTTGAGAGCTCATCACATGACCATAATGGTTGCTCTGAAAAAGTACTATTTGGGAGTACTATATGAGAGTACTATTTAGGAGGTGAAATTTTTTCAATTTGTTTTTTCAATTTTCAAAATTTAATATAATTAAAAAAAAAAAATTCTTTCAAATCTATAAGTAGCAAAATTTTAAATTTTGTTTCTTTTTTTAATAAAAATCTAATATTATTTTGATATATTTTTTAAAATATTTTTTTGATGCAGGATATAAAACAAATATACCATGCCTTGTTTCGAGGGCTGTGCCCCTCAGCAATCATTTCATTGAATCTCCTAGACACGTGTGGATTCGGGGAAGGTGGGGGGGGGGGGGGGTGGCTACTGCCTCTCTTTCTGACCCACTCATTTGTCCTTCCAGCTGACCTTGAGAAGTCTTCTCCAAATCCACATTTCAAGGGCATAATTGACGTCCTTTGCCTTAAAATTCCAACTTTCACATCCATATAGTGTTATATGCTCCACATGACTAGGTTTGGGTTATTCAAGTCTATCGATTACAATGTGCATACATGTAGACGGGGCAATTTTTTGGATATATTTCCCCTTTGTCCTGTATTTTTGTATATACTGACTAAATACGTCTCACTTATGCACACTGTTTGCACGCACAAAACAATCATAGTTGCCACTATCACTAACAGAACAAAACTAATAAATTGATACATCAAGTGTAATGGGATCTTTATTGGTTGTTTTTAAGTGAGCAGAGTGTACTGGGCATATTGTGATATATTGTAAGACATTATCAAGAGCTCCCATATGTGCTGGCTTTTACTACCCTTCTGAGTTTTCCCTTGATATTAAGGCTAGCTTGAACACAAACATCATAAAATGTCCCTTTTTTTTCTATTTTTATCTTCAGAGTGACACCTATCGTCCTAAAGAGGAGAAGAATGATGACAAAGAACCTGTAGAGACATACATTGTATCAAAGTACATTGAGAAACCTTACCTTATAGGTGGAAGAAAGTTTGATCTCAGGATCTACGTTCTTGTAAATTCAGTAAGTATAGGATGAAATATGACAGAAAATGTTCATAGCAGATTTTAAGTATTTCTCAAGCTTTTCTATGATGTCTGGATGTCAGTCTTATATACACGAGCATATACTTTTGTAAATTAAACTCTGTATTTTTATTTTTCCGTACATTATTTGTCTATTATTTGCTATGGGATATCTATAAGGTATAATGGAGCAGGGAAATACATACTAGGATGGTATATAATCTCAAATAGTGATGTCATGAAAATCAGAATGAAAATAAATTCCTTTTTTTAATGGACCTACCTACATGAAACATCCATGTTCTATAAACTCACCACTGCGGAATGTGTTTGACATCACATTCACTTGGTCTAGGTATAGTAAATGGGTACTTGGTAGGATTATTTCTTGAATATGGTACTATTTGCTGATAATGGTTGCCCAAGCTAATTGAACTACTGGTAAAGAGTACTAATTTGAAGCTTCTTAGGGACATACCCTAATGTCATGTGTTATATACGAGAAAAGGATATTGTTATCTAGTAGTATTCTCTCATTTAATAATGTTGTTCTCTTTTGTTTCACAGTATATCCCTCTGAAGGCTTGGTTGTATCGGAGTGGCTTTGCAAGGTTTTCCAATGCTCGCTTCTCCCTCGATTCCATTGATGATTCCTGTATCCTTTCTCAGCTAGGAGCTCTAGTGTAGCTGGTCCATGCAATTAAACGTAACACGACTACTACTACTATGTTATGCGATAGCCCATCTAGGCCGTTGGCTTCACTCCCGCTACCCTAATTCCACCTTCCAAAATCTTGATGTTGTCTATCCATCCCGCAGAATACCTATATATACCAACTCGGTACTGCCCTTCAACTTTGAATTTGATAGTTGCTAGTACAACTCTCTTCTCTTCTTTTCTAGTGCCCATACTTTGCGATCTCCCTTTTCTTGACTTCATTGTGCGACCATTATTCCTAGTCTGTTCCGGACCCATTCATTTTTCCTCTTGTCCTTCTAGCTGACCCTGAGAAGTCTCCTCCAAATCCACATTTCAAGCTAGGGCCTTGATGTCCTATATATAT
Source organism: Strongylocentrotus pallidus (assembly GCA_030265145.1). Lineage (NCBI taxonomy): Eukaryota > Metazoa > Echinodermata > Echinoidea > Camarodonta > Strongylocentrotidae > Strongylocentrotus > Strongylocentrotus pallidus. The sequence goes on along the minus strand of JARBES010000132.1, from coordinate 18,577,358 downwards.
ATATGCCTTTAAAGTCCAACTGTCATATCCAGTATTGCGCAATGCTCCACATGACTAGGTTTGGGCTATTCAAGCTTATTGTTACAATATGCATAAATGGGGCAATTCGCGGGATATATTTCCTTTCTTTCCTATATTTGTACGTACTTACCAAGAAATCTCACTTATGCCACCTGTTTATACTCACACAAAGCAAAGATATTTGCCATCATATAACAGAACAAAACTAATAAATGGATGGCTCTACGTCAAGTGGTTATTTTTAAGTTAGCATCTTATACTGGTGATATTATAAGACATGTAGAGAGGAAAAGCAGACACTAGATTATCCATACTGGTAGTCAACAATCAACTTCATCACTACACTTGTACACATCGTGCTGATGTACATGTTTTTTGTAATTTTGCTGTGTTTTCACTTGTAATGCTGGCAGAATCATTATGCCCTTAACCTTGAGACTGGTATCAGATGTTCATTTGACCAACGTAGCCATCCAGAAGACCGCACCCGACTATGATGCAGAGAAGGGCTGTAAGTGGTCCATGCCTCAGATCAAGAGGTACTTCACAGCCAAGCATGGCATCGAAAATGTAGGTGCCCTCTTGCTGTTCTAGCTTGTATTTGTTTTCTTCATACTCTTTTGCTTACCTTCTTAAAAAAAGAATAAAATGATATTGTAATTCAGTCTGTAACTATTCTTTTCCTAAAAAATATATTAAGTACTCCTGAGTAATCTAGACAGAGTAATTCTAAATCTTTAGATTCATAGACTGATTTTCAAGCTTTTACTTTTAGTGGTCACTTTATTTTTTAAATGTGGTATTGTTTATCCTATTATGTTGTAATAAACCCACAATTTGTTTGTCTAATAAGTAGCTCTCCTGCCCTCCAGTTTCCCCATACCCAAGCTTGAAGTTGATGAGTCGGTTATATATGTCATATTGTTTGTTGCAATAAAGCTCTCTATCCTACTATTCTTACACTGTCTTGTTTAGTTATAAAATGCATTTTGAAACATTTCAGTAATCATAGGTGAAATGTGCTCTTTTGCCTTGCAGGTGGAGCAGATGTTCCGGAGTATTAATGATATCTTCATCAAGAGTCTTCAGAGTGTTCAGAAAATCATGATCAACGACAAGCACTGCTTTGAGCTCTATGGTTATGACATCCTTATAGATCAAGACCTGAAGCCGTGAGTCATTAAATTTTGTTCGTCTTCATTTTTTGGACCCTCCAACAGGCCATTTTAATGAAAATCAATCTCCAAATAACATATTTTAACACATGTACCAATGAATATCATATAATAGTTCAGAATAAGATATACATAACGAATATCAACCATAATAAGCGATTATTGAAACCGTAGCATATTGATAACAATAATATGATGATAATACTGTATACAGAATAAGATATACATAACGAATATCAACCATATAATAAGCGATTATTGAAACCGTAGCATATTGATAACAATAATATGATGATAATACTGTATACAGAACATACATGTAGATTAGGGAAGGTAAAACAAATTAAATAAGAATGCAACATCATGACTGAAAATGATGTGGGAAACTCAATATACTCATTCTAAACCATCAAAATCCTCTCAAATGCATCCATTTTTTATAGAATTTGTCAGTTTTGTTAGTTTTTAGTCATTAATGCCCTAATTCATTATCACATTTTAATTACTATGCTCTTCATATTTGATGTGCAGGCCAGAAGTTTTAAAAACTAGTTGGTTATGAATTGATAGCCTATACTGCTTGTGTTTTCACAGACGATAGTGATGCTTTTGCTGTTTAGCCTTGGATCATGACAGTGAGATGATTATGAATTAGGAATATAGTTATGAAGACCTTCTCTTTCTGGCTCTATAATATCCAATATTACCCATCCGACAAATTGAACAAAAATAATAATACTGAAATAAATTGTAAAATTCTTTTACATTTACAATCCCTTCATGTCTCATTTAATACTCTTGTTAATATGTAATATGAGAAATAAAAAGATTGAAAATTATTCATACCCTTACCAAGGTTTGTAATATTTTAAGTACATCAAACATTGATCCCGATTTATGTTTGTTGTTAATGTGATATATTAAAGCTTACATCTTAAGGTATTAAAAACATGCCCCAATTCAGCCAGTCCTTTCATTCTTTAGTTACTAAAAACACCCCCAAAACAAACATGAAAGTTACAAGGGGTATGAGTTATTCAGTTGTTTACTGTGAATGTATATATTTGTTTTTGTATGTGTACTGAAAATAATTCAAAATTGTGAATTCCATTTGAATGAATAATTTGAATTTGAATTGTATGGCTTACCTTGATGTTCCTTATATTACCCCCTCCCCCCAATCTGTTACCCCCTCTCCCTCCCCCTCAACCATCATTGCTATTAGACTCTGTCTTGATCTTTACCCTGCAGGTGGCTGATAGAAGTGAATGCGTCTCCGTCATTGACTGCCAGCAGTGAAGAAGATTACATCCTTAAGTTTGGTCTGCTGGAAGATCTCATACACATCATTGATATGGAAGGAAGGTATGTTGCATGAAGACAGTCAGTCAAAGTGAGACAAAACAGACAAATGAAATTGGAAATGGTGTTAACCCATGCTGATGGATGAGGAAGGAGGACAGATTTTCTATCATTTTTGTTTACTTTGAGCATTTCAGAGATTTACATTGGAGTTGAGAATGTGATCTGACACAAGGGAAATGTTGAATGACTGTTTCTTTGTCTTCTTTAACTCCAATCTAGTTTCATTCCTTCCATCACACCCGACTCTTCATGATTAAATATAATAATAATTCTGCTTTTAAATAGCGCTTAATACATCTATGTCTCTATAAGCGCTTTACAGATATATTATTACCCCGGTCGTTTCTTGTCAGTATGGCGGTCATCATATTATGAACTGTCTGTTTAACTTTTCTAAATTAAAAGCATGAACTGAAAGTATAACAAGGAAATGCTAGATTGTGAAAGAATAGAAATACCATAGGATATTTATAATATCTCTAAACTTTACTTATTCATTTGATTTGAGGCATACAGTCGGTTTGAGGTCTTTGACATTCAATACAAATTTCAATTGCATTTGATCAGGGGATTGTTTCACAAAGACTAAGATCATCTTTAAGTTAGACTTAACTCTGGCAGGCTGTTCATGCCACCGTTTGCTCTCACCATTTACTGGTGTTGGTCTCTCAAGGGACGTACAAATCGTGTTCACAAATCTACAGAATTTACCTTTTTTGATAGTTCATTATTGAAGGAAAAAATATTATCTAAACATCATAATTGAGAGACCAATGGTAAGAGCAACCAGTGGCATGAACGGCCTGCCATAGTTAAGTCCAACTTAAAGTTGATCTTAGTCTTTGTGAAACACCCCCCAGGTCTTCCCATAAACGTAAAAGCAGAAACTATCCCAGGAAAGAGAAGTACCTGTATAAAACATTATATATATATATTTATGTTTTGTTTCTTTGTTTCTCTCTCTCTTTCTCTCTCTCTCGTTGTAGAATGACAGGTAAGGAGAAGAGGATAGGAGGTTTTGATCTGATGTGGGATGATGGACCTGTCATGGCTGAAGAAGGTGGTGTAGACTGTATCAGTCCTCCCTCATACTCAACAAACACATTTCTAGGTAAGTCAGAGCTCCCCTCTTAATTTGCTCATTCACACAGGACCCAGGAAAGGATGTTTTGTTGTTTTAGGGGGTTAACAAAGAAAATGTGACAATGTATGGCGAGTGAAGATAAAGAAAGTAGCCTGCATGCAACAAAAGTCATACCCACTATCTGTGTGTTATCAGATACAGAAATCTGAAGGGCATTGCGTTTATGTCATATAGTGCTGGGGTTAAGCGCATCATATGTGAGTACATCCACAACAAAGGGCATAAAATGTGACAATAGATGCAAACAGATGATCACAAAATATTTATATAAAACTCCTGTAAAATGTTACAAGCATACTGACTTTTTTGGCTTAATTTTTTTGTTCCATTAATAATAATAATAGGCATTTCTATAGCGCCGTCTATCAAGAAATTCTATTCCGAGGCGCATTTATTATTACCCCGGCTTTAGCTTAGCTGCCATTACAGCGCTCCAGCATTTCAAGGAATTAATTCCTGCCAGGTACCCATTTACCTTACCTGGGTTGAGTGTGGCAAATGAAGATTAATGCCTTGCCAGAGGACAATAGTGCTGTGTCGGGGATCGAACCATGACCATCGAATTCTAAGTCCAGTGCTGAAACCACTCGACTACGAATGCATCAGTCCTACCTCCTACTCAGCAAACCTAGCCTTAACCTCTTAAATGTCTAAATATTGTAAAATCACAGATGAAAAAGGTCAAGAGACTATTAAAGTCATGTTGTATCACTCATGGCATATAATGTTGCCCACAAGGACAATAGCCATCTTTTGATCACCCCTATTTAAATCTTATTGATGATAAGTGAATGCTTACGGTTAAGCAAGAAAGCTATATTTCATTTCATAAACATCACAACAGCGCTTCTCCCTAGTTTACGAACTTTTAGTAATTGAATTTGTAACTTATTTACTCCTATGTCTATATATTTATGTAATACACTGTAGAATTTAAAATAAAATTAAAATTAAAAAGTCGAATGACTGAATTTAAACACACATTTAACTTTATTTGTTGTTCAACTGTATAGGCTGCCATAATGACAGGAAGAGGCAGCTGAGGCAACTCTTCAAGCAGCTAGCTGCTCAGCGAAAGACGTGACATCTCTCTCGCTCACCTCGATCTGTGATAAACTGTTGTTGCAAACTACCCAATGTGTGCTATTGGATGAAGTCAGATGCCGTATGTTTGATACAACTCATAGACTTTGAGAGCAATACAGTCACAGGAATGCGATATGGCACCTGAAGCTTCGAGGGGAACATTCCACAATGAAGATACTAGTGTCTAGATGCAACCCTCAAAGCTTGGATGTGTACATCTTCCCAGCTCTCCGCGTTCTTAGCAGAGAAGTTGTTGAGCTGATTAAACTGCCATGAGATGTTATCGTTTCCTTTGAAAGTTTTGTAAAGACTGCCTGACCCCAGCGAGACAAGAAATGTCTTTATTAGCAGGTGGTCTTATGCCATGCCTGGGCAATGTTAATAGTAAAGGTGAAGAAAATGTGTAGTTTCACATATTTCAAACAGTACATACGAAATAATACTGATCTGCAAAAAGCATTTTAAAAGGGATAGAGTCGAGCCGAAATTTTTTGACTTGTTGTTGCTGTTTCTTGATGCCTCTACCCGTCTGGACTAATTTTTTGTCAGTAGGGAAATTTTTTTTTCTTCATCCTTTCTCTTTTGTACCAAAATATATAAGAAATGCATTTGGTATAACCGCAATGCTATGAGTACATTTATAGTACCTGTAAGGAATTGCAAATTGGCATTGCAATGTATGTAGACCAAAGCATTCTATACAGGCCAATTGTTGATGTGTTCATTACTAATGTTGGTATTCAATTTTTTTTTAAATCCATCCATAATTCTTCTATTTCTGAAGTTCCCCAACACTATGTATAATTACCAAATATATAAGTTGGCTAGACCTACAGATAAAGCTCTATGATTATATGCATCTCCATTTTATACAGAGAATGCCAACTTTGCAAATACAATCTACTATTTCATTAAGGCCCCCCCCCCCCCCCCCCCCTCCCTCACAAACACACCATCTGTCCTGAATCGTGTCCGGGGAGGTGAGGGTATTAGGGACATTTTAAGCTTTTTCTAGTCTTTTGATGATGTGAACCTATTATGAAAAACATTACATAATCAAAATTAAAAGAAACCCGTTTTCTTTTCTTTCTTTTTTAAAACTTAACTACCGTAAACAGCTTTGACCATTTAACTAAATGATTGGATATTCCCCAGATTTGATGGTATTTTCTGGTATTCCATTAAAAGAAATTGTATTCTTTGACATCTTTTATGCTAGGTAACAGAAAATAAAATAGAATTTTGATATCACACAAGAGTTCATTGTTATTATGTTCATTTTTCTTGTCAGTAGCTACATTGTATGTAATATCTTAGTTTCTGCCAGAAGGAAAGTCATGGGTGCCCTTGCATAAATCTTAAAATGTTGGCATTAGCTGCTAATACATATAATATGTATGAAGTTATTCAAGATGCGAAACATTTTAGGAACAACGTCTAAAATCAATACTATAAATCTATACACTTTTTTTTTGATGGATTGAGAGGGATTTATTTTGAACAGAATTTCAAAAGTTCTACTTACATAATTATGCAGACACAAAGATGCTAGTTTTTTTTTTCTTCCTAGCTATATCCCGTCTCTCTCAGTGTGTGTATGTGTGTAATTGGATTTTTACAGATGCTATCAATCAGATGTTGTTGTTGTTGGGTTTTAAAGAGAAGGTCGAGTTCTGACTGGGAAGAGGAAAAATAATTTGTGAGCGTTATCATTGTTATTATGGAAGTGTGGAAGAACATTAGAGAAAAAATGTTCCATCTTCAAATGCCTTAATATTCTAAATATGGCATGTAACAGCATACAAATTGGGACAGATTTTTATGCCACATGTTCGTGTTATCCCATATAAATATTTCTGTCTACAGTGCTTGTAACTTAACCAAGACTGGGCCAAATTCCCTATCATTTTGATTATTCCAGAACAGTACACACCAATACTTATATGCTAGATGATCAACCTTTTCTGATCGATTCCACGCCGTTTCTTTCACAATGCGATGGCATGACCAGAACTCTACTTTATCTTTAGGGCTGTCCAATCTGAAAAGATTATTTAGACTATGACTTCTGTGTAAAAGCAAATATGCGTATGATTTTGATTTGTTAATAAATGTGCATTTCCTGTTGATGCATGTTCTCAGTCACTCCGAACATGAGGCACTTTACAACCATCATCAAAATAAACAAAAATCAGTATTATAAAACTATTTTATTTCACGTTTCATGCACAGCAATGAGTTTTCAAATCACAGGATGTGAAAAATTCAGGGCTTTTTGGGGGTAGTTTTTCATTTTGATATTGATGTCAAATAATACTTTGAATTAAATAATTAGAGTTATTGTCTGGACTGTAATATTGGTCTCGACCAAAAAATACACTGAGAAAATATTTCAAAGTTTTGTTACGCGGCTTCATATAGAAAGATCCTTCTAAAGGTTTCCTTTTTATTTCACATCAATTACAAAAGTACTGGTGACGTGGTCACTATATATCATTTAAACAACTTCTTTATAATGTACAAATAGTCACTGCATTATCCTTGCAGAGAAAGGCATATTTACAGAATTTACATGTATGCAGAGGAAGGCAATTATTTCGAATTTACATGTGAGAGATGGGCAATTTCACAGAATTTACATTCATAATTTTGAAAGAAACTGCAACATATTTACAGCTGTGCAAACAATATTTTTCTCATCATCACAAAATAATGAGGAATAAATAATCATGAAATCTTTGATAATGTACCAATATTTCATGAAAATAGTATTTAAAGTGTACCTATCACCTGGAATAATTTGTGTAAAGCTAGAATGTAAACAAAAACTTTACCTGGCATTCTATAGGTAAAACAGTTGAAGGTAAAACAAAGTTTTGGTATGGGGTCATGAATTTGGTTCAAATGAACATATTGGAAGCAAATGCGATTTTACAACATTCAATGATTGTTGTCGCGGTTGAAATCGAGTCTAAAGTGATGAAATTGT
>JARBES010000132.1:17480601-17493255 GCA_030265145.1 Strongylocentrotus pallidus | reverse complement strand
GGGCGAACTATCTTTCATCACGTGATTTACTTTTGACCAATCGTAGAGCAAGATTCTTAGTATGTGGAATATAATACGTATTATCATGTTGCTTATACCGAGAATCCTGCTCTACGATTGGTTAAAAGTCTAGTAACTATTAGAACTAGGCCTAAACAGTTCAATTTTCTTTTCCGTAGACCCTACCAGTGCAAATTGTCCGATGTGGAATATAACGCAAATAATCACCTTTTAAATTCAGGCGATGGCAAACCAAAGCTTTCTGAATGTATACGCTATCTTTCAAAAGCGAAGCTGGGGAAAGAAAGCGTATACATTCAGATCGCCTCGGAAGTGGTAGTTTGTCCCACCACCTTCACCAACGGTAACTATTTGCTTTTTACTATTGTTATTATTATTTTATTTAACTATTGTCATTATTTTTTCAAACATAAATGAAGAATGCACGGAGAGCTGTACAAAAAAAATTATTACGCTTTCATAACACAATACATTACTCTAATACAATTGATTATTCCATAACGATTCAATCAAACTATTTCTACGCAACCACAACTTTCAAGTAAGAATCTACCGTCAAAAATGACAGGTCGTGTGATAGTTTTGCTAAAGCCCCGCCATAAGTTTAATTCGGCTCCATGCAGCACAAATCCTCTCCCATATCCCAAGGTGTCGCCACTCTGTAATGACATGAACATAATTAAACTTGAAAAGTAAGGAGTTTAACTGGTGTTCTCTTTCATTCATTATTTTTGTATTGCTATTCGGGGGTCATGCGATAAAACAAGGCAGCTAAACACATTATGTTTAATGGAATAGACAAATCTTGAAATAAATACAATCTTTCATAGGTGAGTTTAAGTATACAAATCTATTTTTTGTCTTCTGGATCAGTACAGATCCTTGACATGAGTTAAAGGAGACGAAAACTTAAACTCCACTTAACTGTCGAATCGATTTTCAGCCATGTACACGTATCTAACAAAAGTGAGTAGATCTCGAAATACAAGCTCGCCTAATGCTATGTTTCGGGGCGCTATGGTGATATATTCATAGCAGACATTAGGTAAAGCATAGTACTTCTACCGAATAGAGTGATTGGACAACAGTAATTACATTATATTGTTAAATATAGAATACTAATATAGTATGACCTAAAAACATGAAAGCATACAATATAACAAGGCATTTAGTTCAATTGATTTCAAATAAAGGATTTAAAACCAAATCAAAATTCTAATGTAGCCTATTACAAAAGGCATATTGAAAACAGAAGCATTACAGCGGCTATGATAGCGTAGACATTCCGTGATATTTGTATTTATATAAGACACAGTATAAGCAGAAAGCCAAATAAAAAAATAATAAACGGGTTTAGTTGCCAGTACTTCGCAAACTAAGTACATCTTGTTAATATCATAATAAACAATATTTCAGAAGTTTTATTGTGAATTTATTTGTACCGGCCAAGCATATATTAGAGGGGGCGTTTCCAAAACAGCCAATGTTATGACAACAAATATTTCGTTAATATTATTCCAAAGAAACATTAAGACACCGAACATTAGATCTCATATTAAAGAAAAGAATATCGAAATTTTGAAAGCACTTTAATTATTTTTAAGTAAAGCACTTGATTTTCTGTTGGCAATTTTGTTCAAAGACAATTTAGTTGTATCAAAGAGCATTATTTCCGTATATCAAAATCCGAGAGACGCATAGGTTTGGTAACATTCCAGGAATGAGTTATGCAACGTCTACAATATATATTCTGTACCGAGAATAATATTTTGGGATAACGTTTTTTTCCTAATTTTGGACAGTATATCGGTATAATATTTATACGTATACTGGACGATAGCTTAACGGGGACACATCTGTTTTAGTAGTGCACAATGTTAAAACAGATATTGAGTGCTGAGTGCTTTTGATAACTACGTACTTCTATATATCGGTAAGATGTTTAATAAAATATGTCCATGGGCAGTCCCCCCCCCCCCCACCATCGACTATTCTTTGACCCCTCCCTCTATCTGACTGCTTGTTATAATCTTGCCATGGCAAATACAAATGTGTCAACATAATGAAATAAAGGGAATTAAAGGGATTAGGAAACTTTGTCTCCGACTCCGAAACAAAATCTTGGATTTAGCTCATACTGTAATGGTAATCATAAACTTTTAGGTCAGTCAGGAACCCAATGATTTGTATAAGCCGATCGCATGTCTAATTATCAAGATATTTATGATTTGAAATCGAAATTTCATTGTTCGTTTTCCTAACGGTTTTCCTAACACTGCAGTCTTTTGGGGAAAATGAGTATGGTAAATCGGCCACTCAAAGATTTTTTTTTGTTTTTGAGGCGCTTCGAGTTTTCTAAATCCTCAAATAATTGTTCAGAAGGCGGGTAAGACCATTTAAAATTCCGCAGCGTTTACATGGTGTAAATCTTTAACTGTGATATCAAATCTGAGCCAAAAGTGTTTTCTTTTCCATTATTGAAGAAACACCACGAAGAAATGAAAATAATTTTGCAAATTAGAAACGCTCCTAAGGATTTTCCTTACTTTGAAAAAGCATTTCTTTGAATTTAGTTCGTTTAGCCGTTAAGTTTCTTTTTTCAAATACAACAAAAAAATCAAATACATGTTGGTTGGAAACATTTCTTATGTGAAAACCATCCGAATGTATGTTATCGCATTGTTGATACAAAAAAGCAACACGTCTATAAATCTGGTTTCAAGTGACGTCGACCTAAATTCCTGAACTTCTATTTGCCTCTAAAGTACCAATTTATGCCTAAGTTGAATGCACAATTAGTTTGAACCGACACCGGTTGTACTTGCATTTTGTCTTGCAACTCAAAGACGAAAAACACCATACTGGCTACGTGTCAAAAAAGTGGAGGCGTGGCCTAAGCCATTTGTATTTTAAAAAGGTTCCCTTTTTCCGAGGGAAAAATACTGATGACCACGAAACGTTCATATACCGGTGCGTTCGATCATTACCTTACCAAATCAATTTTATCAAAATTATCTGTAAAACTCAATTAAAACACACCAAACATATCATCAATACAGTACAAAAACTCATGTACATGATATATATACACATAGTTAATACATAAAACAAACAGGTCGCTGCTGTCTAAAATCAAGTTACTAATTTTCGGGTTGCTATAATCTTTAATTGAAAAGAGATGTGAGCCCCACCTTCGCACGGAACATTGTTATTTTACATAAGCAAATTATTTGATGAAATGAAAATTACACGTCTTCAGTTTGATATATGGAAAGCCATGTTTTGTCCAATAACATTCAATTTGTTTGTGTTGAAAAAAGAGATTGATATCAACATGTTTAATTTTCTTTAATATTTGATAAATACTTTAGAGTTAACAAGGTGTGCTTAGTTTGTGTGGTGGTCGCAGCCAAATATAAAATATGCGTGAATTAAACTTTGGCCCTCAGCTTATTATTTAGAAAAAAATTCAGAACTGAGAATATCGTTGGCATTGGTTGTTACGAAGATGTTTTTTTAGAAGAATAATAATGATAACAACCAAATTTCAAACTTTTTTTTTTGGCACTAATTGTAGTATTTTTTCGCTTAATGGGATTGGGTTATTTTATCTCAGATTCTGAAACAAAATCCATGATTTAGCTCATGCTGCAAGGATAATTATAGACCTTTAGGTCATTCAGGAATCCCGTGACTTTTTACAAGCCGATCGCCTGACTGATTATCAAGATGTTTATGAGTGGAAATCGAAATCAAATTTTGCGTTCTCCTAACGATTTTCATTACACTACAGTCTATTGGGAAAAAACGAGTATGGTAAAACCGGTCACTCACGGAGTTTTACTTTTGTGAAGCACTTGTTGACCATTTTTAAGCACAATTTGTGTAGAGTCCCGATATTACACCATATCACAGACACTGATAACAAGTAGGGCCGTGCATCTCATAATTAACATTGGTAAACGATGCCTTTAAGGCTGATTGACACATTTCCACTTCCCATCTTATCATTAGTTGAGCCTGGTTTTAAAAAGTAGACTACATATGGCGGTCTGGTTTCTTCTTGGCTCTGCATAAATGATTACAGGAGTACTAAAGGTAAAATTAAAGGGAAGATATTGTTTTGGTGTTAGAATCCTTAACGAAGATTCAATTCCCTTCATAAAAGTTGTCGTTTACTCAATGGGTCGTCTTTTTTAATCGTGAAAGGTGAAGAATTTGACATATTACAGTCAATAATTAGCTACAATAATAACATAATTGATACGATGCTAAACTTGGTCCAAAAGTAGAGTGTATCATGTGTCTTGGCCTTAGGTTAGCCCCAAAACTTTTTGCCTGGGATTAGTCCATTTTTAAAAGGTATTTAACGAACAATTTGATAGACAATTTGCATTCTTTTATATTAAACAAATGAGCACAATCACAGACTGTGTAAACAACGTAAAATAAGTATAGTGTAAGGAGAGTCAAATTTACCCATTTCGGTTATCTCCTCCCCCTTTCCCCGACAGTTCTTTTGATATGACTGTCAGGCAACTAGGGCAAATGTGTATGTATGAAGGCATACAAAACAAAATAATACTGATACGTTTTACTTTCTTCCAAATTGAAAGGGTTGCTGTAACAGCAGACACCTATGAATTATTGTAAAAGGCTAACCTTAAGAACAAAGATAAAATGTTATTCGAGACATTCTCCTTCTAATATCTCAGAATGTTCTGCAATTGAATACAAAAGCATCATTAAGTGTCCGGTAAATGTTCGGTTAGCTGAGGGCTTAAGTCAAATGTCATGATTAGTCTTTGAGTTGGTTGCCACTGCTGCACAAACTAACTACACATTGTTTTTTGTTTATTAGAAACACTGTTTAATAGAAACATATTATACAAATACGCAATACTACATAGAGGTTTTTTTATTGCAAGAATAACATGAAAATCAAATATCATCTTGGAAGTAATATTCAAAGCATGATGTTGTGTGTAAGATATGTCGTTTTAAATTTTAATTCGATATTTCTATGAAGTGAGACTGCGTTTGATGGCACATTTGGTACTGTAATTACATAATAAAAGACGTATTATTCGCACACTGTCAGTGCTTACGAGCGTGTTATCTTCTCGGAAACTAGTAAATATATAGTGCGTCCCAGAAAAAACGAAACCGAGAATCATCGATGGTTTATCATAACTTAATCACAACTACAATTGATAATTGACACATATTTGTAAAGCTTAGGTCGTCTTCTTTTATTTGATGCAACTCACATGCATTTTCGCGCATGAGTAATTAAGAAAAATTGAAGAGAGGCTACCACAAATTCATTTGACGGGCGGTCTTAAAATTTCAAAGAGAAAATCGCATTTCTAGAATGCTCATTTTATGCCCTTTCATATGACACCTCAATCAGGAAAAATGAACCAGGAGAACAAAGTTATGTTTGTTTAGAGTAATGCTTGTTTCCATTTCCATAATTTGATTAAACCATGGACCCTACTACAGATAGACTAATAATGAGAGTTTTTCTTTGATCACATCATGACCACTGCCACCTGATAATGTGTATGTTGATGGGGACATTCATTTGACGCGACAATGTTGATTATGTAGCCACGCATCATCACAGACAAAATAACCAATTAACTTTCTTCAGATTATTTTCGCTGGGCAAGGGCCCGCCCAGAGTGTAGTTTAAGGAAAAGTATCGTGACTTAAGACCGGGCTTAAGACCAGTTACGAGAGCAGTAAACCCCAAATTATGACAATGTGTGTGATATTAGATTGATTATTAAAGAAGTGGACACTGCTAGACATATATCTGGACTTGCCAAACTTTAAAAAATACATATTATTACCTTCTATTCCTCGGAAATGTATAGGATAAGTTTTAAAATAAAGTTTAAAATCATTTTGTTACAGCCACATTTTCAGGTTTCTCTTGTTAACTACTTCTAATTTTCTATTAAAAACTTCATGTCAATAGTTGTATGTACTCTGCGCATGCATTTCCGTGATTTTAAGCGATTCATCAGTTTCTTTTGCGCAGGCATTTTGTAGATTCTCTAAGGCACGGTTTGTTTAGCTCATTGACAGCGGTCGTGATGAGATCAAAGCTTAGAAGCATGTTTGAAATACCATTATGATACTTTTGACAGAGTAAGGTGCATGAATATATTATGGTACCGATCAGTGTCCATTTGCATTAGGTCCATGATTAAACGATTTCGTCTTCACTGGTTGTCTGCGTTGCAACAAACAGAGTTGACAATAGACTTAACTCCATTTCGTTGACGATCAGCCATGCATGAAGTATTTCGTCTTCGAAAAGAACGATACAAAATGTTTCAATTGCTTTGAAAAAGGTTGAATCGGGTTTAGAGTATTCGCCCGAATCATCAAGGATGTGCTTTCTTCTGCCTTGCACTCACGTTGCATCGTTATTTACATAGAATATTGCAATATTTCCAAAATAATACCAACTATGAGTATGTTAGGTGACGTCAATGACACATTTGTATAAATGTAACCCAGTTACTTTAGAGAAAGGGTGTTTGAGGTCTGTAGTCTAGTTAGGCTCTCTGACTCTCAAGGTCTCGTGCAATGTGACAATAGGAGGATTAAAAATGTATAAACATTCTAATGAGGGGATAATCAGATTTTCTTAAAACTTTAGACACTAATGTTGCACCTTTTGATCTTAATTTATTCAAGGATTCAATTGAATAACTTACTCTGTTTAAAAATTAAGATAGAACAAAATGAGACCAGTAGTTAGAGTTATAAACTGAAAATCAGGAGAAGAATATAGGTCTACAAGATACGGGCAAAATACCACTCTTAAATTGATTTTTGCTTACAAAATTGTAAAATTAAATATTTAGAAAAGCTACACTCTTTCCGTGGGAGGCTTAAACTAGAACTTATACCATCCTGACCTAATTAACTTGAATTGGCTTTTATCAGCTTACTTTTGGTGGGGTTGGGGTGCCTGGTCACAAAAGGTGTCATAAAGAGTATTTTTTTCATTTAAGTGTCATGTCGTTTTGGCGTTTTTTTTATTTTTTTTATTATTGTTCGTTCTTTTGTTTTTTTCGATCCCTTCTTCCACAAAAGGTTTCAACCTTAGTAAGTTAAGGTAAGATAGTAGAATACATTGACATGAAAACAAATGACGCCGTATAAATGATGCGTGAAGAAAATGTCACACTGAAGTTACTACATCCTTTTCATATATCCAAATTGACACGGTCAATAGACCCAATTTAGTTTTTAAAGCTATACATGTTTAATATGCACCGACTTTTTTACACTCATCATTATAGGCAGTATAGGCGATAGGCAAAATGTTAATTTTAAAATTTAGTTGTTGCTAACATTTTGACTTAGGCCTACCTTAATTATTATGTGCAGTTCTCCTTCTGACTTTAGAAAATACCCTTATTCATAAAGAGGCACGCAATAAGGGCGAGCGCATTTAGAGAATTTAGAGTTCTAGAAAGGTGAAAAATAATCTATAAGCGTGTTCATTATTTGTGTGGCAGTAGGGAATGGGCTGTATTATAAAGAACTCGATAGGATGAAAAAAGATCAAAAGTTTAAACTGAATGCTTTTGTTCAGTCCTAGATACCTTTTGTTAGAAAGAGGGAGGCAGCTACCCATGTTCTCCTGCAATATTACACCGACTTCTCATCATATTAATGAATTCAAAACTTGAATGATTACAACTTAATCAAAAATGTATCTGTATTATATTTAAATATTTTAAATAAAAGGGCCAGTTAAAATAATTTGTATTCCAAAGTTCAAACCATATTATAATGATGATTAATGTTACGGATATTATACAAATTTCGACTGTTCTGAGGGCTACGGTACGAACTATACTTCAAGGTTATTTTGATAGTGTATTGTGGCCCGAGACGAAGTTGGGCGACTTACTGCAGTGTCAAGATCATCGTTGCTCGAAAAATAAACATTGTGTATTTGTTTACAATTCTGCATCCCGTGCGTTGATATTTAAAAAGGATAATTTAACATATATATATATTATTACTAAAATGTATGTATATATATACAGTTCCATATTCATATATTATATTGTATATGTATGTATACATATTATATTATTTACCACATTTCCGAAATATCCGATTAAAATATTAAGTCAGTGTGTTGAATATTGTTATTATAATAATAATAACAATAATATATTACATTTATATAGCGCTTAATATAACATTTCAAAGCGCTTAATAAAAAATAAAATAAAGTAATATTGTTAATATTTAGTAGGACCTGCAACGAAAAAAAGAGACAGAGAAGTCTTCTTCTATTTGGATACAGAGGTTAACTCTAGGGCGAACCGAAAGAGGAATATGGTTTTAGAAAAGTACTTTTCCTATATTTAATTTTCGTTTGGTCATCAAGCATAAACATTCTTCATTGAACTGTCAACTTCATTTTGAGAAAGGTCCCGGCAGCCGATTATTAATTTCAATTATACTCTTTTTTTTCCTTCATATCTTATCATGACAAACCTAAAATCTAATTCATTTAAGCCATGAATTATAACGTCCTTTGTTTTTTAGGGTAGCAAAGAAATTCGTTTCATGGGGGTATTTATGCATGTAAGGGGGAGGTCCACCCTGATATTAAATTGGTTTTAATAAAAGCAGAAAAATTAAAGAATATTTCATTGAAACATTGAGGAAGATCGCACTACAAATAAAAAAGTTTTGAATCTTTCAAAATCATGGAATCTTTGAGACAAATTGGCAATGCGGTCAGAAATTGTGATATCACCACTGATCTGAATGACAAATTGACCCAAAATTCTCATTTTTGTGAATGTTAATGTAATAGTGGACTTATCCTATATGGGGGTGCATGAAAGAACTTGTTATCCGTGATATATAATCGAGATAGGCATGAAGAAAATATATATTTTGAACAGAATAGAAATTAATGACATTTTTTTTCATTAAAACAAGGATACAATTTGAGGGGGTGACATCATTATGTAGAGACCGCGTTGCCAATTTGACTCACAGATTTGAGGTATTTCGTGAAAATTTGTGGATTTTAAAAATCCATTACTTTCATATTCATTGTCCAACTTTTCTCAGACCTTCACTGATATGTTCTTCTCATTTCTCTTAACATATTATAACTAAAACTTATTATCAGGGTGGACTACTCCTTTAAAGGGATAGTTAGGTTTTGGTATAGAGGGCGCTACACAGAATAATGTTGGTTTGAAATAATGAAAAACTGAGTGTCAAATTTGAAAAATATTTAAAAACAAAATATTATCGGGGTGGACTTCTCCTTTAAAGGGATAGTTGGGTTTTGGTATAAAGGGCGCTACATAGAATAATGATGTTGTGAGATAAAGACAAACTGAGTTTCAAATTTGAAAGAACCTACAATTTAAACGACAAAACCGTCTTTATTTGATCAAAATGGTTCAGAGACGCCTGAAATATAAATAAATATTTGGGGGCCCCACAAATATTTCATAACTTTTAAAAAGCTGTTGACAAAACAAGACAGCGCCTTTTAAGTTTTATTCCAGCCACGGCACTAGAAATGTTATAAATGAGAATAAGAGCAATAATCATGCTCTTTGAAGGTATTTGCGGTATCAAACAAGAACTCAACTGTTCCTTTAGTATTTACATTTAAGCAGTCTGTTTCAGTAAAAGGATGAACGCATGCGAGTTTTTTTAAACGAAGAGGCGTTCGAAAAGAAGAAAAAACGGAAAAAACAATAAGATTTGCCTATCGTTTTGTACTGAAGGAAAACATAATTGTGCATGCAATCTTAATTTCATTTTTATTTCATGTGAACAGCAAATGTGGTAATTTCACAGGTTCTGTACGAAATGTGTTTTTTCTTCTATGCATGAAGAAAAAAAAAAGAATTAGAACTTGAGAATTCATGTTTTTTTTCTCACTCCTTAATGTTAAGAAGTTAGCAACTTACCTGTATTTTCTTGCTGTTCATTTCCTTTCGTTTCATCGTAGATCTGCACAAAAAAAAAAAATATATATATATAAACAATTTATATACATAACCTTTAACTACTGAAACAAGTTCATGGCGATGGAGAAAAAAAATTCACCATTCTAAACTTGTTTTTGTCAGTTGGACACCATTTAGTGTTATTCTGGGGGTTAAAAGCTTTCTATTGATGTACTTATCTCAATATTTGGGATTGTCTTAGAATATCAACTTTAAGTAAAGAGCTCAGTTGCTACATGTTATGCATTGTGTGTTTTTCCGACGCTTTGCCGTACTAAACATTTACAAAAAATCATTATTGTAGTTCTTTTAATTATGGAGTATAGTGTACCTAGTTGTTTTTGCTATCCAAAAAACATGGAAGGTTGATCATTTAAGACTTTTTTGTTTCGAAAGTCGCTGCCCTATTATAGGTTTTTGTGTACAATAGAACGGTTTATTTTTCTATTGGTTTTGCTGTCAAAAGATTACGGGGCAATTGTCATTAATTGCAGAATTCTCCCTTGACCAATTTGTTTGGAGATTGCATGTTCCTGTTTTTAATAATGAGTTTGCTAGAACAAATCGTTTGAAATACTCTTGTTTATGACATATTCTAGTTTCTAGGATGATCCTAACTGTTAAATATGCTGACTCGTGCAATGATACTCCAGTACTGCAGTACATTTTAAAAAGTACAAACTTTGACAATATGCTCCAAAATGATAATTTCACAATATCAGCATGTTTGCAACACCCACAAATAACCGCTTCAGTCTTGAAGTGGCGGAAAAGCATGGCAGGCATGAATAATTGAAATGTGTGCCCAAACACTCACATAACATTGACACGGCTAACGTCCTTTACGCATCTGCTCCGCACTGAATTTCCTTTTTAGTGTTAAGCATTTTTACAAAAAGTAGTGCAGAAAATAAAATGCCCGTAAAACATTGGTGCCTTTTTTTTCTTCACATCTCGTCAACGTAATTTTCACGATGCGTTGCTGTGAAAAACATGCAGTTTCATTTTTTTCAAATATCTTTTCACATTGATGTCTCATGAAAGAAAATGGCGAATACAGCATCGAGTAAAGCTATTGTACATAACCGATTACGCGCGAATAATTTGTCGGTTAGGGAGTTTGGTCTAATCATGCTTTGATCTATTCATTCGGTATAATTACCATTTGGTTTAATGCCTCTATGTCTAATAAAGAAACTGGCTAAAGTTCAATTCGCGTACCATATATTTTTTCTGACACATCCAATAAGTTTCGCAAAGTCAATCCAATTGCACTTTAAGTTGTCTATTGCAATCTGGTAAAAGGTCAGTTGATGCTATATCTAGATCGTCCGACCTCATTTAGTCAATACCCAGTTTGTTCGTTAGACGGGTGGTCCAATTAGCTTTTCGTCTAATCATAAATTGGGCTGATAACTAATGGGGCCAATGGACATTAACTCTTTATTCCATTTTGTTCTAATTGCTAATTAATCCGATGGATATTTTGTGTCACTCGGTCTAATAGAGGATAATGCTCAGTGGCGAACACCAATGGCTCTTTGTTAGTATTCTAAAATAAACTCCGGTTGCATGTACAGTGCGTCCCAGAAAAAAACGAAACCCAGAATTATCAGTGTTTTATCATAACTTAATCACATTTATAATTAACTAACGACACATAATTGGAAAGCTCATATCCTCCCGTTTCATTTGATGTAACTCATATAATATATATTTCACGCATGAGTGATTACAATGAATTCGAAAGGAGGGAACCAAAAAGGAATTTGGCGGACGGTATCTGAATTACAAGGAGAAAATCCCATTTCTAGAAAGTTGAGTTTCTGCCCTTTCATATGGCACCTCAATCAATACAAATGAGCAAGGAATAACAAAGTTATGTTTGTTTGAAGTTGTGCTTGCATTTCCATAATTTTATCAAACGAATTCGTTTTCACTGGGCGCCTGCTATATTAACCTGCAGCATTGACAACAGACTTAACTCCGTTTCGTTGACAATCAGCCATGCATGAAGTCAAATTGATCACAATAGAGACATTTAACGAAGAAGACAAAACACCGTGGACAAAATTATGTTGAACTCTGCTTGAAAGATAATCCCTAAACCAGTGTAATGCAATCCCTCGTATTCCATATTGTTGTAGTTTAAATAAAAGTATCGAGTGATCCATAGAATCAAATGCCTTAGATAAGTCTAACAAAATTCATATAATATGTTCGTTAGCTTGTTGGACTTTAAAAAAAACATGTTCACAGGAATAGCTGGGTCTAAATCCATATTGAGTGTCACTTAAAAAATTGTTGATATTTATAAATGTATATAACCGATTATAGATTAGTACACTGTCGCTCGTAAAGATGGGATTTTTTTTTTTAATCCCAATTTATGGAATTATTTAAAAAATAATTTAAAAATAAAAGATCTAGATAATATTATACATTCTCAGATTTTATTGAATAATAGTTTGCCAATGTGTGTTTTGCGTGACTGCTAACGCATGTGTATGCTACTATGCTTATCAACCAGGGGACCTATGCCCTTAAGTCATAAATGACAGTAATGAGGATTAATGCCCCACAAAAGGGCACTAATATAGCACAT
>JARBES010000132.1:17014087-17027912 GCA_030265145.1 Strongylocentrotus pallidus | reverse complement strand
TCGGTTCTTCAGATAACGCGATCACAAGAACGGGACGTACGTACAGACGTACGTACAGACGTACAGACGTACGTACGGACGGACGGACAACCCGAAAACATAATGCCTCCGGCTACTTCGTAACGGAGGCATAAAAAGATGCCATGACCATAAAAGTCTAGGAAAAACTCCCTGGTAACCTTTAAAAGTAAACTTACTGGATCGAAAGCTGGCATGTTGAACTTGGCTGGTTTGTAGCCCAAGAAGAACTCTTCTGGTGTCTTGAATGGAATACCAACATTCAGGGCAAACTGGAGGAAAACAAATACAATAGTTAAAAAGATTAGAAATCAATCAATCATCAACACCTGTAATGTGCACATGTGGAGGAATCAACCACATCAACAACATGAATGTCTTCAAAAATGATACAATGCTTTTCATTTCAATCTAAAAATAAACTTAGATGTGAATTATGTGTACAGCTTCTACAAAAAAAAGTTCAAGGGATTCAGATATATATTTCTTTAATATTCATGACTTCTTACCAGACGGTCACTCATGGAGAAATCTTTCTTCCTCTTAGGGGTCCAGTCTGCTGGCCTGCCTGCCGCATCTATGACGACAAAACAAGAAATAAAAAGAGATAAGGGTTTAAACCCCTGTCAGTAATACAAAAATAGTAACTTGATGGTCTTTACTATTCACCTGGGGAAGCTAAATGAATATCAATACTGCTCTTCCTGCAGGCTCTGCAATTGTTGTCTCTCAAGCAGTAACATATATCCATTTCATAAGCCTAGGTCAAGAGGGGAAATTGCAGGCAGGGATGAAGGCTGTTAATGTCATTGACAAGGCTCTTGCGGCCCTCTTGCGAGCATGTAAGCATAACACCTTGTCCAAGGATGAAAGCACAGAGCGAGGAATGAACCCATAACCTTTGTATGACAGTCAAGAGCCTTTAAGACTTTGAACGAACAATGTAATAATTACAAACATTTAAGAAACATCATTACTGGTTGTCACTATTCACAACCACAAGCAATGCAAAAACCATTTGTGATGGGAATTAAAATGACTGATGGAGGGATAATTAGAGAGAGGGAGAAAGAGAGAGAGAGGTGGAGGAGCGGGAGAGAGAGAGAGAGAAATAACAAATTCCTTACCTCCAACATAGATGCTAGCCTTGATATCAACAGTGATACCGTCATTGCCTTTCGATTGGAAGTATTCCCACATCCCTGTCATAGGCTTGCGGTATACACCTCCTGACGTAGCAGCAAAAGCCTGAATCACGAAACGGAAGAGATCAAATCGGTTATCTGGCAAATTTGACTGTAGAGTGTTATGTCATCTAAATATAGGGTTAGGGTTGCAATAGACGGTTTCCTATAAACAGATCCATATTTTATGCATACTTTTTAAAACAAAGGTTGCTCTTGCCTGAGGCTTGCCCAACATAGCATAGCAACAAGTAATGAATGCAGACTGGATAACAAGTATTGTAGCTCCTTTACTAAGAACAGGTTAGTGGAAATACACGTTACTAGGTCCCCAGGAAAGAAACATCCAAAAATTTGAATACGTTAGTAAAGTTAGTAAACCGGTCTTTTGGTTTTCAGAGTAAGGTTAGAGGTTTGGGTTTGGGTTACACGTATGTATAGTATTGGGTCCAGTATACAGGTTAATAGTTTTCTTCAAGTATGAAATTGATTGCACAGCAATCATTACCAGATCATATGTCAAAGAACCATCACATTTAGCTCTGGATAACAAGATAATCCATAAGTTCTGGTGGTGGGGCAAAAAGATTCGAACAGAATCAATCAAAGCTTTACACTGAATGTTTAAATTTATCAGTAAATTATATCTGCTAAAAGATTTTGGTAGCAAATATATGGTAGCTTGGTGATGAACAATGAAACATATCAAAATAAAGCTAGTCATACCAATTTACATGCATAATATTCATACAATAGACAATTTTGAAGAAAATGTTACACTTACAGGATCTTTTTCTCTATTCAGTCAGGTGCCCCTCATTATAAATGAGTACTTCTTTTAAAATCAAAGATTGTTTTGTCTTACCATATACATATTATCATAGCTAATGCTTTTCCTTCTTTTACATATTTTGAGAATTTGCTTTTTAAAAGGGAAATTGCTTTACCTGCACAGGAACTCCCAGCTTTTTCTGGACGTTGCAGAGTTTTCTCCTGAAGTCTTTGACACTCAGTTTGCCTTTGCTGATTCCAAGTTGGTTGGTAAAAATTACTATCTGCGAATCGTTACGAACAGATAAATGATTTATTATGAACGACAAATGAATTCTCCTACCATAGGCAGTGAAAATTATTCACATTCTTGATATCTTTAGTTGTGTAGTTGAAGGATTACAGAGGTAAAAAACTTTGAAAATAGTTATCAATTCAGGTGACATATAAAATGAAAGTGATTGGTACAAAAATGATGACAAATGCCATAGAAATGAGGCAACAGCACTGTGCACATTAAATCAACAATCATCATTTGATTCCCATTTTTAATGTTCTACATTTTGTGTAAATCCGGTTTATGTACTAGTCAAGAATCTCTCCCCTTGCATGTATCTTAGACTTGACTCACCTTGTACCCTGCTTCATGCAGCTTCTTCAGTTTGCCAGGCACTTCAGAGAAAATGATTCTGAAAGAAAAAAGTGGGAAAAAAAAATCTGCTGTCAACAAAAGTATTGTTATTGATTGAGCTTGCTTTTAGTACATCAGTATCGGATAAGTAAAAAGGGAAATGAAGTAAACTGGGGAAGACTGGTGCATATTAAGGATGCATGGATAAAGGACCTAAATTAATGTGACGGACAACACTAAAGGTGCCCTTGCAGCGATCTTTAGTTCTCATACATATGCATGCATGTGAAATGGGAAAGTGATGAAATATTGAGAAGTTGACAGAAATATGAAGACATTATCACAAGGCAGATGTCAACATAAGGTAACTGTGGACGTTGATGAAAATGTAGAAATTAAACTTAAACAAAGCTCGATCGACAATGATTAGAGTAACCATTTTGATCTTGGACTCACTTCCAGTCATCTGCATTCTGAGCAAAGACCTTTCCCGAGGATGTGGTTATCAGTGTGCCGTCCATGTCAAAGCCTGCTACCTGGAGAAGATTTAAAGAGACGCAACGAGATAGTAACACAACTAGTTTCAAAGATTAAAGTACGTTGGGAATGATTTATCCTTAATGTCCCTTTTTAATGTTCTTAAAACATGGTGAACCCACAACACATCATTATAAATAGTTGTATACAGAAAACTTTAATGCTACATCTCACAAGTTATGATAGATTAAGTATGATAACAAGAAGACTTCTGGAGATATTTCACATAAAGCATCATCTTGTTTTTAGCTTTTCAAGTTTGTCATACTCCCTACAACTACTTACGACTTTAAAAACAGGGTACATTTTAATCTCTTGCTTTCTCATGATGTCCTGATGTCCTATTGCCTAGACAAACCCTGCAACTAATCGCTTTCAAATTTCAATCATACATGTAACATGCAGTCAATGCTTTAAAAACTCTAATCAGCACACCAAGCATATTACAAGGTTCTAAACAGAGTATTACCTTTGAGCCTGCTTTCACTCCTACGCTCTTATAAACCAGGAGTTTGCCGTCTTCCTTCCACTCTTCCACAGTGCTGGGTTTCCCACTTCCAGCTGCAGGGGCACCACCACCACTACCACCACCAGATGTGTCCCCATTTCCTTTCAACACACCAGGTGATGTCCTCTCTCCGCCTCCTCCACCAGTCGGACTGGCTTTTAGACTTTTGCTCTCGTTGGGCTCGCTTAACTTCTTGGCCTTCTGTTTCTGTTCTGCATCTTCCGCTTTCCGTTGCAGCGCAGCCAACTTCTGATCGATGTCATCCTCCGACGGTTTCGTTTCCTTCTTGATCTTCTTACTTTCTGGTTCCTCATCCTTTCCACTGTCACTATCATCGCCATCACTATCGAGAGGTCTCTTCTTGGCAGACTTTACTTGCTTCTTATCCTCATTAAATCTCTCTTCTTTGTCCGTCTTGTCTTTTGTGTCTGATTTCATTGAGTTTCCAGATGATTTACCGGTAGATGTACTGGGACTCCCTGACTCAGTATCGCTAAAGTACACACTGTACTTATACTTTCCTTGTAGAAGCTCAAAGCAGTCATCCTTAGATAACTTCACCGTTTCTCCTTTCTGCAATTCGTTGCCATGGAAACAGGCTGCATTGGGACCGATCTACACGAGGTACAATTAAAATATACAAAAAAGAAGCAAAATCTCAATCAATTTAATAATCTTTCCAAGTAAATATTGTAAGAGCCTAAGAGCACAATCATTCTTAAAGTTCAGTACAAATATACACATACTGCTGGATCATTAATAACAAAAGAAAGACGTTGAAAAGAATTATCAACAACAAAAAAGCCAATCTGATTTATCCTGCAGTCAGTTTGCCTACAAGGACACATCTCATGGCATTGCCTTGGAGGTGTGAATTGACTTAGATATCACTTCCAATCAATACAGATCAAGATCTAACAGTGCCACAAGATTGGAACCTAATGTAATGAAAACAAGGAGAGGTTTACAGATTTGCAGATGATGTAAGACAAGAGTTTAATTGAGAGTTTCATTCATTGTGCAACTCTTGTGATGAACACTATCTTTGTTTTTCACGGCATGGGTCAGAATCCTATGATTATCTAAGAATACAAACCTGCTTGACGGTTAGTGTCCGAGAAGAATAAGCAGCTGTCACTTCCACTGAAAAGGAGAAAGAACAGCATATGATGATAGAAACTAAAAGTTTGGAAGATGGAAATTAATCTTTGAGAAAATCTAGTAATCAAATTTGCTATATTATCTTGGCCTGATTCACACCTGGTGAAGTGGGTCTTGAATTGATACACAACTCAGAAGGCATATTAGACCAAATTTTTCATCTCTTTCGTTCGTTAGCCTCTTCTTGGGGTAGGGTCGGCCGGCTCTCGTTAGCCTCTTCTTGGGGTAGGGTCGGCCGGCTCTCTAAGAGAGCCACCCTACCCCAAGAAGAGGCTAACGAACGAAAGAGACGAAAAATTCGGTCTAAAGGCATATAAGCCCACCCCATATAAATCACAAAATTTGTCAAATATATCGAGGAACTTTTATAAAGAAACTTAAGAAAGGTTAATCATCTGATCATGTTTATGCTGAAATCTATAGAAGAACGTCAAAGGTTATGAAAGAAAGTCCTTGATAATACCTTGTCAATGTCCCACAACACTTGATGCTGGTGAAGGGGGAGTGGTATTTGTGTATTTTGAAAAATTGAAAGTTATTTTAGCTATTAAACACAATTAGACCCCTCTAAAGGTTTATTTATTCACATTTGCTGCATCAAAATAAACTAAACTAAATCAATTCACAGAATCTGTACTCCATATCAACTAAAAGCACTCAGATGTGTCACTCATTCAGTCCCTGTTCAGCCTAAGCCCTAACAGGTGAAGCTCACTCACCGTGTTGTCTGGAGAGTTTCTTATCCGTGATACCAGTTACAGGGCTGCGGCCGAGGACGACGGGCTGGTCACGGGGAATATCGATGTTGTGAGGAGCCCTGAACTTAGCTGAATTCTGCCGTGTTGGCTTTAGCTGACACTGCATGATGTGTAATCTATTTAGAATTATTGGTCTTGAACTACGACAAAGCTTTGTCAGGTGCATCAGAATTTGCCTATTGTAGGCGCTCATGTACAATATAACAACACTAACACAGAAAACACGTTTATCCCGCCTTGAGTTTTGGTTTTGCCCCTTAACATGTGGATGATCTGGGTCTAGCTACTGCGCATGCGATTTGGAGTTTGGACCGTGTTTTGATTGCGCAAGAAGGATTTGGAGGGAGAGGTTTATACGATTTACGTGGGTTGGGCGCGGCGGGCACAAGTGTTCAAGAACCGTCAACAGTTTGAGCTAGGAACTGTCACCACTGCACTGGCCTGGATCTGTTCTCATTCGAGCTTCATACTAGTAATACTACTTATATTCCAACTCCCTGCTTCTACGTTCAACTGTGAACCGAGCTGAGAGTTGACTGTTGAGATCCCAGCTCTTCTGAATCTGAATTTTCCACCAACTGGTCAAGTTCGAAGTTCCCTGCTCTTGTTGATCACCAAGATGTCTGACACTGCCAACATCACACTGCCATCTTCCTCCTACAGGACACCATCAGGGCTGGCTTATCTCAAACTTCCTGTAGGCATCATTGAAATTCTGGAAGTGGTAGGTTATAATTGATTGATTGTTTTAACAAAAATATTTCAAAGTTATCAGACATATGTTATGATTGAACAAAAGGTGTAAAAGTCAGAAATATCAGATTCTGAAGTAACTCCAGATCTAGACCGAATTTTCTGTCTCTTTCGTTCGTTAAGCAGAGAGCCGACCCTACCCAAATAAGACTCTTATTAAGAGGCTTAACGAACGAAAGAGACGGAAAATTCGGTCTACTCCAGATCATGCAGGGAGCTCCGACTTTGGCGTCTGCGTCGGAGCTCCCTGAAGTTAATTCTGAAGATGAGTTTCACTTCATGAAGTGTGACTGTGAGGATCGACACATGATGATGAGGATGAACGGTGATGAACATGATGGTGATAAGGAAGATGATAATGATAGCGATGTAATATTTTGTATGGAATTAGAGCTCGGTAGTTGCCAAGGGGGGGGGGGGGGTATGCCTGGTCTTTGCATTAAAACCCCCCCCCCCCCCCACACACACACACACACAACACCTCCTTCTTCTTCTTCTTCTTCTTCTGTACATGTCGACAGACTTGTTAGTCCACCACCTCCTCCACCTCCACCCTCTATATGTATACCTCCAGTGAGCAAGTTTTTGTAGATCGAGCTGGAATTTCGACTCATTTCCAGTTGTGTGGATTTTTTTTGGGGGGATGGGGGTTGGGGTTTTGTCATCAGTGTGCCCCCTCCCCCTGCCACTGATGACTGATGTAGAGTTGCTAAATTAACTGATTTTGATAATTCGACTTTTAAACTATGAGTTTTTAACTTGAAGTCATAGGGCATTAGCTATATCTTCTATATATTATATAGGTGGCTCAAAATGATTTTTCTGTTGGACCAGACTTTCCCGATGGGTAAATGTGCTTTTGTGGTTCCTGCTAAACCTTGGACAGGTTCAAAGATTATTCTCTGTACTCAATAGTGTATGGTTTAAATCATTTATTAATAAAGAAAATGACAATTTTGAAAATTGGATTGATTTTTATAACCTAGCTGAACCAATATTCCATGTTGTAGCTATCTATTTGCCACGTGTTGAGGCCATTGATGATGCAATAATTGGTTGTAACCCCAGCGGAGTTATAGAATGGTAGTAGTAGACACATTTTATTTGCTCAGATGACAAGACAATTTCGTAATCTTAGTAGCAAAATGGCTTAGATCTTTATTACAAATACAGATCTTTAAAACAAATACAGATCGATCTCAGTGTGACTTTCAGCTTGTTTCACAGTAAACTGCCCGATATGGTCTTAATACATAAAATAAAATAGATTTCTCATCTCACTTGCGTAGTAAAAAAATAAAGGGAGGAGTATGGGATTTATGCTTTGTGGTAATTTTTGTAGTGCAAACCTGTCGAGACCAATTATGATAAAATCCCTAAGGATGTGGTTTGTGAACAACCGAGCTTTTAACATAATTACCAGATAGTGTAAAAGGTTCAGAAGCACAGAAGAAGATGGAGAGAGACAGAGAGAGAGAGAGAGAAAGAGAGAGAGAGAGAGAAGGGGGGGGGGGGGGGTAAAGAAAGAGCTAGAGAAGAGAGAGAGAGAGAAATAGAGATAGGGGCAATCGAAGAGAGAGGAGAGAGAGAGAGAGAGAGAGATAGGGAGGGGGGGGGGGGGGAGGTCAAATGACTGAATTTCGAAATTATGTTATGTATTTTGGGTTTTTATAAGAAAATGCACTTTATTCTATAAGCATTCAACTAGCCGACTCAACACAGGGCATGACAAAATATAAAGAATACTATGGTTTACTGTCAAAAGGAAGCTAGTACTTGACATTGTTTTCATTTATTCATTGCCCCAGACTTCGTACCAGTAGTCATTTTAACAGGGATGAGATTCCTCCGCCGATTTCCATCGATTTCAAGTTTTCAAGACGGGGAAAAAACAGAAATTAATGTTGTTTATTTTAAATATAATTTTTTTTCTTCATCTGAACAATGTTATAGAGTCCTATTAAGCAAGATGGGGTAACAAACATTTCTCAAATTGAAAATTTAAATGCAAGGAAAACGTTTT
Source organism: Strongylocentrotus pallidus (assembly GCA_030265145.1). Classification (NCBI taxonomy): domain Eukaryota; kingdom Metazoa; phylum Echinodermata; class Echinoidea; order Camarodonta; family Strongylocentrotidae; genus Strongylocentrotus; species Strongylocentrotus pallidus. Next base: position 17,019,568 of record JARBES010000132.1, on the reverse strand, counting down.
CTTTTGACGTAAATATATTTAAAAGTCTTTCTGCGGAAATTGGGCACGGCCCCCTGGAACCCTGTTCATTCTCCCTCCTTTTTTGGAATTTCTCTGTCTCATCCCTGTTTGAAGGAGGCTTTGCTCTCAGACTAAGTTAATGAGCTAAAAAGTTTGCAAGTTGATATATGCACGAGGTCAGAATTGTAATATTTGGTAACAACTTAAAACTGATTAAATCTCTTGAATAACTCTGATTAAAGGGCCCTGTTACAAAGGTCAATTTAACTTTCATAATGAATGACAATCTTGACTGTTCAAACTACTTGAATTCATTGTACTGTAGCAACTGCTATACAAGAATTGTACAGCTATAGATAGTGATTACCCTTCTAGTCTGAAAGCTGAATAGAGGAATGTACCGGTATAAAGAAACACCTGTGTTTGAGCATTGTTTGGCACAGAAACTTGATAAAACTTGATAAGAAGTCTGGTTCCCATTTTGATTTTATGTAGTTGCATATTATTCTATTATTGTATTTTTATGAGAGTTCCTCCATATTTTTCACATATAACAGCAAAAAGAGACCAAAACAGTTATATTGATATGATGGTATAAATGATTTTGAAGTTTTAAGAATTATATTCCACATTTCCACATGATTATTAATTAAATGTAAATGTTATTACTTATTATCTATCTATACCAGATTACCAGCAATCATGATAATTGTGTTCATTTTATTTATTCCTTGAATGCTTTAAGCATCTAAGAGCAGCTGGGCCAAAGTCATGGTACTCTGTAGTAGCCTTGAGCCTTGTGCAATATAAATGTTGCTATTATTATTATTATGCGTGTGATATGTGTGCGATATAAATGTAGCTATTATTATTATTAATATGATCATTTATATTTCTGTCTTTCCAGCTTGCCTGCCTTGGGGCTCTGTTGGGTATAGCAATCCAACCCGACAAGGCCGATAATGAGTCATCATACTGGCATCTCGAGGCAGCGTGCGGAGGCTTCCTGGCCGTCACAGCGATCCTCATCCTCCTCTATGTCCTCGATGTTCCCCAGAAGGCAACCCGCTTCCCTTGGAGTATGCTGGTGGGTATCCCAAATTTCGCTATTTGGGACAAATTCAATCCCAATACTTATCGCTTTTGAAATGATATAATTGATTTTTGTTAATTATCCCAATTATAATATAATTATTTTATTATTAGAGATATATTCAGGAATGACAATAGATAAATTAAAAGTATACATATATTAAAGAAGATGACCTTATGTTTGTATGAGATTTTCAAGCATAGAGTGTAGATGGATTTTGGTAGGGTGCCTATGTTAAACTTAAGCTGACTTTAAGTTTTCAAAAGCCTTACCTGAAGCTTTTTTATCAAATAATTTAATGATTACGATTTAAGATCTTTCCCCTATGATATACATCATGTAATCTCCTGTGCTGACTTTAGGTTTTCAAAAGCCTTTCCTGCAACTTTTACAACAATTTAAAAGAATATCAAGTGTGATATTTTCCCTCTATGATATACAGCAAGTATTCTACTTTGCTGACTAGGTTTTCAAAAGCCTTTTCTAGAACTGTTACAACAATTAATAGAATGATTAGCAAGTGTAACCCCCCTTATGATATACAGCAAATATTATCCTGTGCTGACTTTAGGTTTTCAAAAGTCTTTCCTAGAACTTTTACAACAATTTAAAAGAAAGATTATCAAGTGTGATATGTTTCCCTTTATGATTATATATACAGCAAGTATTCTACTGTGCTGGAGCAGCTATAGCTCTGATGTCTCTGGCCGGTCACGTTGCTGCCAATACCTTCGGGCAAGCTGGACTCATCGTTGGTGTCGTAAGTTTTAGTTCATATGCTGCAGAGCACAAATTTGACTGTAAATAATTTTTTCTCGTCAATTGGTAATGGAAAGTGTCATATTATCAAGTCTGAATAATGATATCCTAAGATACATTTGAAACAGTTTACAAAAGTGTTCTAAATGTGTGGATCTCCAAAGTTCGCTTCTTTTTTAAATTATTTTGTGTGATATTAATGAAGAAGATGACAATGTACATTTAACATTAACTTTAGGAATGGAATGAGAAAAGGGTCATTCTCATAGAGATTTGAGACAATAATTCCCTCTATTCTCATAGACAATGCAAATTATTCGACCGAACACTAACTTTATATTCAGACATTGTAAAGTATGGTAATAGACAATAATTTATAAGTACCGGTAAGGAAAACTTTTACTTAGTATGCTTTCAAAATAAGGTGAGAGCTATGTTCATTCTTTTTTTTAAACACTGGAAAAAGAACATGCAAATGATGCTATTCTTCACTTTTAAAAAAAATGCCAAAGTGACATTTGAATCTTATCAATTTCTTCAGATCCTCTCCTTTGTTGCCATGGTACTGTACTTCATCGAGATCTTCTTCGCCATCCGTGCCTGGAAGCGCAGTATCATCGCCGAGACGCTCAGACTGGTCGAAGAAGGGAAGCTTGGAGTCAGTGCGCCCCCTTCAGTCATGAAAGAGAACAACATCTAGAGCTTCCAAGCCGAGGCCAATTCAACTCCCGTAAAAGGGCATTTTTTTTAATTAAAGGGACATTTTGACTCTTTCTAGCTTTATACTGACAAAAATAAATTGATTTGTTTTCATTTTAAAGATATCAGTAGACAAATCAGTAGCGGTCATGCCAATTTATTTTTCATTTACGGATGAAAGAAATCGACATCAGCCTAATTTCAATTTATTGATGGTTGATATGGCACTGGTAGTACATAAATGGTTATCCCAAAATAAAACTTCATTGATTCTTGTATGAGTAAAAGGCTTGAAACTATTGTCAAAATGATCCTTTTGTTTCTTGAAGATTTTGTTGTTGTTTCAAATCATTAAATGATTGTCATTTTAACCTGCCAATGCTACTTGTATGAAACAGTAGTATTTCTTAAAGTTTATTTTTTTCTTAACCAAATCATTAAACGATTGTTATTGTGCACTGCCACTATTTTATGTATGGTGTAGAAAATCAGCATCTAAACTCAATTTGAAATTGAGCCAACCCAGCATTTGTTGAGGCAAAACATCATGCTTTACATAAAGTCAGAAGCAATGTGAAGAAAGTTTGGTTATCAAATGTTTGTTAATTGTAAATGGTCTGTGCTTTGAAACAGAACAACATTTTATGCTTCTAATCAGCCATGTGAACGTTTGAGCTTGAACAATTTTTTATAAATTTATTGAGATGTACTTAATTATCATTCAATGTGTATTCAAATAATCCATGTACTAACTACTGTAACTAACTTAATTGTCTTGCAGTGGCTTCATGTATGTATTATCAGTACATTGATTGTTAATTTTTTTATTTTTTTTTAAACCGGAAAATTTTGCCATTCATAAAACAAGAAACTTTCACAGTTCATGAAACAAGTGATTTTCACAGCAAGTAATTCTGGCTGCTGCCAAATTTCAGCATTATGTCAGTTGTGAATTCAATTGTTTCTCAGCATGAAACTTTCTTGAATCTGAACCATTTGCAAACTTCTTGAATACTTCCCACATGTGACAGATTCCGGTTTAAGAGCAGTTGGCATTAATTCAAACTAATTATGTTATGTATTAGCTGAATAAACAGTATAGTGTTCTATACATACTCACCGCCATTCAGTATAAATCAAGATTTCATACCTCTGTTTAATATGCATATCTTTTAAATTTGCATATATATGCTTATGCATCATTTTTATATAACGGTAATTGCATTGTTGCAATAAATTTTATTTTTGTATATATTGTAAATAGTTCTACTATTTATGCTGCGCAAAGAGGGTTTTGCCACATAAAATGTGGAATTTCCTTTGCATTTATGCCTTTTTTAGCGGATTTTAATCGTAATTGTAATAAGTTTTCACTATTTATGTTGTGCAAAGAGGGTTTTGCCACATAAAATGTGGGATTTCCTTTGCATTTATGACTTTTTGAGCGGATTTTAATCGTAATATAATAAGTTTTCATTGTTTATGTTGTGCAAAGAGGGTTTTGCCACATAAAATGTGGGATTTCCTTTGCATTTATGACTTTTTTAGCGAATTTTAATCGTAAATATAATAAGTTTTCACTATTTATGTTGTGCAAAGAGGGTTTTGCCACATAAAATGTGGGATTTCATTTGCATTATTCCTTTATTGAGCGGATTGTAATCATGTTCATCATCAGTTTCCTCCAGTATTCCCATGCATTAGTTGGATCATCTTTGTTTCCTTTCATATTTTTTTGTTTAGTTATCTTCCTATCCAATGGCATCATTTTGCTTGGGGTGTCTCTGTCGCCACTTTTCATGTGGTTGACTGCTAGAGTGTTGGCAATATAGATTTCATGATTTACTACTTGGACAAAAGGCAGGGTTTTCATGTAAGAAAGGGTATTATGTGCATCAAAACAATTGTTGCACCTGTTTCATGGCGGTCATCAAAGTTAACTGGTCATTTATTTTATAAAAACAGTTCTGAACATGACTTCATTAAAAGTAGTTTGTGCATGACTGGGTATTCATTACATTCACCTTTATAACACAGGGTTATGTTTTGGACCAAACTATCCAATTATCCATTGTTACAATGATAACTTTTTATAGTAGAAAATAAGAGGGAGATTTGTGTGTTTGCCATGTATTCAACAACTGAATAGCCTTTAAACTCAAGTGCATTTAATGCTCTTTACATATGAACTTTGATATTTTGTATTTGATTCAGTACTTCAGTTGAGTAACTGATTTACAAGCGAAACTAACAAAAAAAATAACTTGTAGCTGTAATATGAACTTCATAAATTTCGAGGCAGATTTTGTGTTAGAATAAGACAATCAGCTAATATACAATATGATTATTATTCTACCTAAATACAATTGATTCCATGATAAACCTGTTATTGACTGGAATGTGTGGGGGAAAAAACAATGTTGACTCTCTGGAGCTTTAAGAATTATATTCAAGTATTAACCTTGGTGCTGTGCGCCGAGTGTTAAAAGTAGACTTGCTATTAAAGGAGTTTGTCAAACATTTGTGCATTAACAAAATCTCTAATCAATTGATTGATCTGTAGCCTTATAATATTAACAAATAATTGAATTTATACATATAGATATATATAATTTGCAAATATGATATGTCTTCCAAATGTTGGAGCATTGAGGAATATTAAAATGAAGAATATTTTAATGGACGATAAGCTTCTCTCTGATTTGTATGTCCTGATGAATAATGCATAGGCCGATAGGAAATACAAGTGCCATAGAGATGATACCACTTCTACTCTCAGGTTTTCTTTTGAGAGAGAGAAGAATAAAAAATTATAGCAAATTGCTTCACAAGATTAAATGGAGCACTTGCTAAAACAGTTGACAAGAAGAAAATTGCTGGGGAAAAGAAGAAATTGTTGTGGGGGGGGGGGGGGGGGGGGGGGGGGGGGG
>JARBES010000132.1:16727786-16741938 GCA_030265145.1 Strongylocentrotus pallidus | reverse complement strand
GCAAAATCCGGGATTTATGGTATGAAAATCGTACCGCCCGTAATCGGCCGATTTCCCGTAGAAATTACGGGAAATCCGTACTAGTTGGCATCTCTGTAGATCGTGAGCAGCGTTTGTAGCATTTCCTGGAAAGAAAATTTCCTGACTTTTCCATCAAGGAGTTTCAAAATTCCAGGACTACTCAAGGAGGTATTTTACACACCAACATTCCACCATTATGATAGTAAATACACAGTCTGACAACGAGACAAAGTATAAGAGACTGAACTACTATCTTTTAGGGCCAATGAAATTCTGAGATTTTCCCCTGATCTGGTGACTTTTCTCAAATTCCCTGACTTGAAAAAGGAAACTCAAGATATTCCACTATTTCCAGAATAGCTGGAACCCTAATCTCATCTTAAATTTCAGCCGCGATATGGAGAAACCCTATCAGAGTGTAATCTCAAGTACAGTGCTCCCCCCGATGTAGTATTTTAAATGTTAAACTTACACGTCTACTTTTGGATCCAGGTAGACCCAGTAGTCGTTCTCTTCAGCGATATCATCTGTCCGTATCCCTTCCCAAAACAGGATGGCATAGTAGAGGCAGGTATTCAGGTGGATCATGTACAGTAGGTACATGACCATACGAAATATTCTGAGGAGAGACGGTAAGATTATTGCGATTTACATTCTATGATGTGACAATCGCCAAAATGGCTTCTTCTCGGGACTGTTACACGGTCGCCTAAATTCAACATCAGTTCACCACTACATGTCTGAGAAAGTGTCTGAACAACAGACGTCCAAATTGTAAATTTTAGATGTGTCACAGAACTTATTCTTAATCCTGGTTACTTTCTTTCATTTCAGCACCTTCAGCATTCAACAGTTTGATCTTCTGAGCATTGAAAATTGACATGATCCTTTTAAACAAATAAAACAAATTCAAGCTAAAAGACTGAAAATTCGAGTTAATATTACTGTATTCCAATTACTGACTCTGCAGCTTCATACAAAATTTCTTGAACCTTTTAGAGTCAATTTGAGTATCAATTACAATATTCCATGTACTAATCCTGCAAATTGAGTATTTATTCAAAGTGTGAACAGCATCATAAAAGGGGCTCTTTCTTCATGTATGTTTCTGAATATCAAAAAGAAGTATGCAATCTAATAAAACAAAAAATATTAATATCAATACCACTTTGATTGCCTTATACAGTCAATCCTGCTTTAGCAACCACCTGTCTGTAAAGACCACATTTTTTGGTTTCCTTGAAAGAGGTTTCTCATTGAAACATGTACTAACAGAACATGTACAAAGAGATCACCTGCCTGTAAAGACCATTTTGTTTGATCCCCTTGAGCAGTCTTTACTATACAGGTTTCACTTTACATCTGTTTCCATACCTGATGCCATGGGCTGACAAGGACTTGTTCTCAAACTTCTGTGAGAACTCCAAGTAGGAATGGAACTTGAATAGGCGTGGCAGCCTAAGGAGCGGTTCCACCCTGTTGAGTGAGAAGTAGAATAGGTCCAAGGGCAGCAGGGAAAACAAGTCAAACTGAAATGAAAGAAAATGTACACAGGATAATATTGAGTGTTCAGTGACACAAAGACATAACTCCATGTTTTTCCAAAATGAGTATTTGATATTAAAATGTTCAGAAAAATGTTGGCTTTCCAGGAAACACAAAGACTTAACTCCATCCAACACCCAATTGAAGTCAATGGCTAGTGAAACATAGACTTAACTCCTTAAGGCCCAAGTGCTCAATGACACATAAACCACTTTTTTTTCAAAATGGCCAAAATGGAGTTACGTCTTTGTGTCACTGACCTCTCGATATAAAGTCAAAAGCTTTTTGGAAATGAATGCATGAATGATGTTATTTCATAACAAAGCCACATTTAAAGTTTCATGACTTTTAAAGTACACACCACTGGGAAAGGGAGGATGAATTCTGTCCCCTCCCAGCCCTGTTGGGGGTAAAGGCATGAGGACTATTAAAGGAAAAACACTTGACCCACATGTCCTGTAATCAACTTATTCCAAGTAACATTAAAAGTATAAAACATGTAAGAATATGGATAAAATAACAACTCAATATGCAAATATTACACAAAATGTTATTTAAGAGATTTCTTTTTGTTCCATATTCATTTTTCTGATTTGATCTGTTAATTTCAGTTCAGTTTCAGTTTCAGTACATTAATGTAATTTTGTAAATCATTATTAAATCGTATATATATATTTGCTGTAAATTATTTGTGTTCTTTTCATGAAAAACTATGGAAATAGATGGATCCACTGAGAAGCAGGGCTTTTAGAATGTGGATCTCTCAACTAATCATAAACATAAATTTACTATCCTGGTCTATATATGCAATTTCTTCAAGGAATTTACTCACCTTAAAAAGTCTAGATGATGTGTAGTGTGTCAACATGCATCTCTTATCAGTCTGGGGGAAGCAAAAAAAAAGGTATGATATCTTTATGCATGTACGCAGCAGTATTCAAAACCACTTACACAAGATGTTATATTTTGCTACCCTTAAATATAAAAGCTAATATTTTTATCATAATTTTCTCTCCCTTTTTTTCTTCATTGTTCTCTCAATTTCTCTATCCCCACTCTCCCTCCCCCTCTCCCCCAATTCCTCCTTCCCCCTCTCTCTTTCTCTCTCTCTCTCTCACTCAGTATCAATGCCTTCCTGTATGTCTGTATTATATTGTCTCTATATGCTTGTCTGTAGAATGCCTGCTTTTTTTGTCCTGCTCTTTCTTTCTCTCTTTTACAATCTCTTTTTTGTTTGCTAATGGCACCTGTGCCCCTTTTTATAAACAGATGCAAGAGATTAAAATCAATCACAGGTTGATATAAATTGCAATACTAGGAGTTTCAAAGTTGCAATGACTGAAGAACTTGCCATCAATCTTAATGAAACATAGGTCTTTATAAGATAGGCTACAAACATGAATGCATAAATGATTACATTAATGAACTTATTTCTATAGAACAGTACCCATAAATTTGCACTAAAAAATGTATCACAAATAAAATTTCATGAGACAACTTTTCAATTATATAGCACTTTGATCACAATTCATGTTAGAAAGAAATACAAATTTTATGATTTCCCACTTCACTGATCAAGATTCTATTTTGAATTTCATGTCAAAAGAAATGCTTTATTTGCCCCCAAGATATCACATTCGGCATCAAGATATGGATGGTTTAAAGTTTCTTTACATAATGCCAATGGCCCATATTTTGCTAAAATTATTTTGCTAAAAACTTAGGAGAGGAAGTTAGTCTGGGGTCTATGTCTCGCTTTGTTAAATGAGATCTTCGGACAAGGGTCGGGTTTCAATGAATTAGTAGAATACAGATCTCTGGGTAAAACAAGATATGAGAAACTCACAATGCCTTGACCAGCCTGAAAGAACATAAGCCTAGCCCTGAAGAGCAGCATGTCTATGATGTAGATGAAGTCGCACAGGTAGTCGCAAGTCAGCCAATACCCTAGGTTGTTTTTGTTCTGGTACTTTTCCTGGAATGCACCACGAAGGAAGATGACGATAGCGTTGTAGAAGAACGCCATGGTAACAACGCTCAGCCAAAACAACCATAAGCCACCTATGGGGATAGATAAATAATATATATAGGGAACCTGCTTTGTTTATAATTAGACTTCATTTTATTTGTTTCCTTCCAGTCATGTTCCTCAATGAAACCAGCATTACAAGAACCTGAACGTAAAGAAGATGACAGTAGTGTTGTAAAGGAATGCCATGGTAACCAGCCAACATGAGCTACCCAAGGGGGTAGACATACTGGCATGAGAATATGTACAAATTTATCGCGATACATGATAATATGGTGGAAGAATTTTTTAAAAGTTGCCAATTTCATAAGGAAAGGCCGATTAATTTAGCTCTTTACTTGTGTAGACATGTCACATATCATTCCCACATTACGCTGCCTCAAAAAGAGAGAAAGAAAAAAAACCCACTTAAAATAAAAGCTTCGGCATCAAAAAAAAAGAAGAAAAGTAAAAAGCGTAGTTTCATGGCTTCCCATTTCTGTATCCCATGATATAAGTATGTATACTGCTTTGGGGCCTTTGTAATGTACAGTTTTATTTCTTATTTTCACTTCCCTCTGCCATTCAAATACAGGGGGAGGAGGGGGGGGGGGTCAGTTTAGGAATGTACTCACCGAGAGGGTCAAAGTACTCTGGGAACCTCACTGATTTGACTCTCTCCCAGCATCTCGTGATGAGTCCAAACCTGCTAGTCTTGAAATGGATCTCTTCAGCCACGTCTCCGATGCTGCTCGGGGCGAAGGAGTCCAGACGCCTACGAGTGCTGGTCGGCTTCAGACCTGAGGATTGGTAAGAGGGGTGGAGGGGGTGGGGGAGAGATGGTGACATACCATCAGTTTAATCATAATGATTGATAAATTGAATTACACGATCACATATACAGTTAACAACTCATTTGAATTGGATGTTTTTTGTGTTTTTCATAACTTAAGAATGAAAGATGGACTAGTTGAATGAGGGCCTTTGTTGAATACGTGCAGATGTTAGCTTAAACATATATCATATTCTCAAGAAAAATAAATCAAGACAAATCCTTTTTTTTTACTGAAAAATTGTAAAACTAGGTAAGGGTATGGATGATTTAGTTGTTAACAACTGTATACTACTTGACATGTACCTGGCTATAGACTAGTCTAAAAAATAGATTTATATCTCTTTTACAGCAGTCATACTCTTTATAAGGTAGATCATGCGAGGATCGTCTGACATAGCAAAAACATATTCCTAAAACTAGTGACTTCAACTTCAGCCTGGACCAAACTATTATACCTAACCCTTACCCTTATTCTAACCCCCCAAATCCAAGCTAAACCTTCCACATCCTGACCTATAATCACAGGTTTTATTACTCCATACTTGTTGTTCTGTGAATGCTTACACTGCGCACATGCGATCTGACCCAGAGGTCAATTAAGTGGTTCATTTGCATATATTATAATACGATGCATATTCATGACAAAACCTAATCACAACCCTACCCTAAGCCTAAATATTTGACAAAGGAGCAAATACTGAAATACTGAAAAGGGATGAGGGTATTCATACACCAACTCACTATCATCTGCAGTAGCAGTGGGCTCTGGAGGAGCTAAGCTGTTCTGAGGCATCGGTGCAACCTCATTGTTCTTGAGTTTGCTAACTCGTTTTGTGATGGACCTGGCAAGATTCCACAGCTTGGGTTTCTTGTTGTCTGCATCATCGTATTCAGCGCTTTGGAAGAGAGATGGAAGAAGGAGAGATGTTGATTATCGAATTTGAGGTTTTCTCAATATTGTAATCACCATCATCATAGTGTTATCATAGATAATAATAAATAAATCATCAAAGAATAACATGAGGAAAGGTAGAAAGAAGAAAGAAAATAAGAAGAATAAAAGAAGCACATAGGGAATGATAGAAGAGAAGATGAAATGACGCGAAAAAGAGTTGTACTAAAAAACAAAGAAGATCGATAAAGGCTTTACATCACTGATATCGATGGGCCTAGGTATATTTAAGCTAGTCTTTCAACTGAATCATGTCCACAGAACTGATGGGCCAGTAAAATGATCTTGAATTTACAACAAAAAACATGATATTGTAGCACAAATGTGTAAAAATAGGGGAAAATCCACTTTCAAGAAGATATTTCAATAAATATTTTCTGTAACACACAAGTCTGTGGAAGTGATTTAGTGATTTTCAACAACAAAAGTGTGATTTAAATTGAACCAAACCCTGGTCATTATCATATCCATCATTATCTCCATCACCATCCTCGATATCACCACCACCACCATCACCACCATCATCATCATCTTTAGTGTCTTAAATCTTACTTTAACACCAACATCTTAAGTCTCCTCTTCTCCCCCCCCCTCCCCAAAAATATTCATTAAAAAAAAAAAAAATCAACAGTCATTGCATCAGCAGCCTACTAGCAATTCAGTAACCACATCCCTCCATAATTCTGAATTTTCTGTATTAATGCATGGGTTACCTGCTCATCCAGTTTGAATCGCTAAAGCTGCTCTGCTCACTGCCCGCATTGGAAGGCTTCCTCTTGAACCATCGTTTCCATGGTGATGCGTTGCTCTTGGTTGGAGATGGCATGCTGTGGGGGAGTAGATTCACGCTATGGGTGCTGCCTCCGTTCCCCATTGTCATCCGCTGTGGTGGGTCCGCCTCATCATCCTACAAAAAAAAAAGTGTTTGAAAATTGGTAGGGGAAGGGGTAGTCTGGGGCCAGCCTGTATTCAATTCAATACTTCTAGAGGTGTCGTGGTCGAGTGGATGCGTCACCGGACTGTCGATTGATCACAAGGTCTGCGGTTCGAGTACCGCCGCGGCACTAATGTTCTTTGGCAAGACATTGACCTACATTTGCCACACTCAACCCAGGTGATGTGAATGGGTACCTGGCAGGAATTTAATTCCTTGAAATACTTTAGCGCCTTATCATGGCAGCTCAGCTACAGCCGGGGTAGTAATATGATACCTTGTATTAAGCGGAGTAGAGTATATTCATATAGTAGCTGCGCTATATAAATTGACCTATTATTATTATTCTATCAATAGCTCAATTCATATTCTATTCAGATCACATCTAAATATTTTACTTTAGCATGCAAACTTTAAACCAAAATACTAACTGATGGCCATTGTGACATCACACAGCCAATTGTAAAATATGTGCGATAAACATGTAGCACTAGATGTGCCCTATTGAGACCTGCCTTGTTTGAGAACCACATACCAGCCAGTTATGAATCAAGGCCTCCAAAATAATCGGCATAAGTCTGCTAGGGAGCTGTCTACTTCTTAGGGTAAATTATTCGCCAATACTGAAAACTGAGTACAATATGCATACCAATATTGATAGCAAAACAATTGAATTAAAAACTAGCCCAGATACAGCTTGCTACAAATAATGGTATTCATGTTGCTACAAAGGCCAGGGAAAGAGCTCTCTTTCATATATGGCTCAACTCTCCTCATAGCTTATACTGCAAGAGAGTTGTGCCACTTGACACGTTATATATGTCCAAGATGATGATTATGCTGTTTGACCTGTAACAAAAACACCCTTCCTTAAATAAAGCTACATGTAGATAGTTGAACTTCAGACTAATGAACATATCCATCATAGGGATCACAAGAAAATATCAATTTGCCCCACCCCCCCCCCCACAAAAAAAAAAATAAAAAAAATAATGATAATTATAATAATAATAAAATCAGGAAAAAAAATGAATGCATCAATCAATCAGTTTCTAACCAACCTATCAACAAATCTATAAACCAACTAAGACTCCATCAATCACTAAATCAATCAATTAATCAATCATTTCATTCTATAAAAATCCTCTGAAGATATACTGTCTGTTTGGAGTCAGAAGGGTGTTTAAAGGGATCCGGTAACTTTGTCTCAGATCCTGAAACAAAATCCTGGATTTAGCTCATGCTGCAATGATATTTATAAGCCTTTAGGTCTGCCAGGAACCCCATGAATTTTACAAGCCGATTGCTGTCTGATTATCAAGATATTTATGATTGGAAATCGAAATCAAATTTTGCGTTCTCCTAACGGTTTTCATAACACTACAATCTATTGGGGAAAATGAGTATGGTAAAACCGGTCACTCAAAGAGTTTTACTTTTTGAGGCACTTCGTGATCATTTTGAAGCGCAATTTGTTTAAGGCTTCAATATTACACCATATCACAGACACTGATAACACGTAGGGCCGTGCATCTCAGATTTAACATTGTTAAACGATGCCTTTAAACACAAGGTAATGGCCTTTCTGGCTCCAAACAGGCGATTTGGAAGGAAACGATAACTCACTGATGACTTGAGACTGCTGCTTTCCACAAAGCCGGGCAAGGGCAGGCTGTGTCTCTTGGGTTTGGATCTCTTGGTTGGAGGCATCAGACATTTTGATATTGAGTAAGCTCCATTCCTGAAGTAAAGTTAAAAGAACATCATGTCGTTGACAAGGTCATGGGGTAGGCGAGAATCTCATTCACCAAAAGTTGATGGAATTCATGATAATATTAGCTACCGTATGCACAGTTTGTATGTTGAACAATATGACTTTAGCTGTACTAACAATTTAATTGCTTTTAATAACATTTCATTGTTAGTAGGCTACACTTTAGTACATTACAATTTGCGAAAGGGGAGTATTATGAACAACCAAATGAAAAATCATAATAAAACAAAAGACTATCATTTTTAAAGGGAATAAAGTAATACACATTATGAATAGCTTTTGGTTTCATAAATTATAAAGAATAAAAACCATTATAATAATTCTCATGAAAATAATGATAATAAGGTTTAAAATACAAATCTGTTTAACTGTTAGTACCCCTTTACAATTAAACACAATGAAGAAAATAAAGATTTGAGTTTCAAATAACAAAGTAATCTATCAAATAATTTCACTAAAATGGTATTTATTTTGAAACCTGGTTCAAAACAAAGCCCCTTCCAAATCATGTCAAGTAATTGATGTAAGCAAACTTGGCAAATTGGCAGCGTACTTTTTTGAGTGGTTCTGGCTGTTGAGGACATCTCCATTGGAGTGGTTGCTGGCTGGTGACCCGGACCGAGTCCAGGACTCCACAGGGGAGTGACCGTTGCAGGGCGGTGCGCTGTTAGCTCCTCGGCTTGCATCAGCAGCTTGAGAAAAGAGGAGAGATGAGAAGAGGAAGAAGGTAACTTATTACCTGCTTTGGTCGACTGATGAAACAATCAGTGGTCCGCCACATTCAAGTTTGGTCACATGTACAATGTGAATGTGTGTATCAGACGTACTCCAAAAAAAGTGGCAGTCTACATGGGTTTTCAATTTGTTGCAGAAAAATAAGTTATGAGACAGAGAAAAGAGTCCCATAGGGAAGACACTGGGAGATATTGCCTTCTTAACTCTAAAAAAAGCTCTGTATGTGACAAATGTATTGTTATGCTGATAAGGGGAGATGGATAGGAAAGGGGTTTGGATTGTGAAAGGAGAGAGAGAGAGAGAGAGAGAGGGGGGGGGGGGGGAGAAGAGATATAGTATGTGGTGGGGAGAAAAATAAAGTAAGAGATGAGAGAAATGGAATGAATATGAGAGATGAGAAGAAAAAACAAAGTGTACAGAAAATAGAAAAGAAGGATACTGAGAAAGAGATAGAACATAACATATAAAGATGAATGACAGAGAGAGAATAAATAGAAAGACAATAATTCATAAATAATTTTGTTTAAATGAGGTCAATGAATTTAGAATATGAAGCAAGCAACTTTGTTGCACTGCCCAATTAAAAATAATTGAAATGTATGCCAGAACATAATTCTACTTCAAAATCAATTTCATTTTGACTAAAGAATGCATCAAGGGTCATTGTAAGATACCAACTTACTTCCATTTCCATTTTGATGCTGATGCTGCTGCTGCTGATTGTTTGTGACTTTGTCGTTGGTAATAAATCCACCATTAACCAAGTCTGCTTCCTCGTTTGCATTGACAAACATGTAGGACAGGCTGGACTTGCGCTCGATGCTGCTGCTGGGAGGTCGAGAGAGTTTGATCGTCGGGGTCAGAGGGGATCGAGGGCTCGTCTCGCCTGGCTTCAACTGGAGATTGTTCATCTCCAAGCCGTCAGGTTTCTTTCCTCTTGGCATGGTGGAGGAGATAGACGATGGTTATGATGATGAAGGAAGATGCTTTGCAAAATCTAAAGAAGCAAGACATATATACAAAGGATGATAATGTACATTTCATTTCATTTAATTTATTTTCATATTTCTCATGTTACATATACATTTAAAAATAAATTTCAAATTTTTTGTTTGTTTTGTGTGTGATAAAATAACAATCATTAATACATAATACATAACATAAAGATAAGTGGTCAATATAGAGTACTGATTTAACTGAGAGAAATAAGATGGGACCTACATGAAAGCAAGCTTGTAAAGCTGTAAAGCTGTGTGTCTGTACATTGAATGTGAAGACAATAATTTTTGGCCACAAAATCTCTTTTTGATTAAATAGCCATTTGCTCACCTGATATGATGGAGATCAAATAGGATGTTCATTTATTGATCAAACTAAAGCAATAAACAATAACTGTGAAATCTGAATAACTGAACACTAATAGAAACAACAAAAATCTTAAGTTCATTAAAATGAAAGCAATGATTTAACATGAAACACAAGGTGACAAAAGTGAAAGTCTACAGCAGGAGAACCATGATAATCACGTTCATGTCTGCATACTTGAAGAATGATGATGATGATAATGATGATTACAGAGAAAGCAAGACTTTAGTAAATATCGATTATGAAATAATAAGACCATTTATAGAACTGAATGGGAATATAATGATCTTTACAGGCAAAGGAACGTGTAAGAATGTAAGACTAAATCATGAACTATGAACATGATTAAGTATATTTGATATGAGTTATTCCAACTATGTATAAATTTATTAGAAATTATGATATGGTGTATAATTTCCATGTACCATACATTTCAGAAGTCTAAATTTCCTAAGCCAATTGGAGGATATGATCAGAATTAAAATTATTAAAGGTTGACGAACAAATGCCAGATCCTTCGGACAAATTGAAGCATATACATGCAGTGATAGAAATGAAGGCCTCTTTTAAATGTAAGAAATATAGATAAACAAAAAATAAAGATGACTACCTTTACAACAATACCATGTATTTATATCCAATATTATCGCTTGTGTGGATTTTGTCATCTTCATGATCATCATCACCCTTATCAGCATTAACATCACCAGCATCCTCCTCATCAAAAGTACCATCAATAATAAACACCATCACCACCATTATCATCATCACTATCATCACCAAATCATTATCAACACTCTTGTCTCTTTGCCTGAATAAAAATGATACATTTCGTAAAGTTTGAGCTGTTTATATACAACTCCCAATTGCTCATAATTATGTACAATGTATCTACAACTAGTATCATATCAGCAATTCAATACGGATCCGAGGTACGGTAATGTAACTGGGTATAGAAAACAGCTAGAGATTCAACTGAGGAACTGGCTTAAAGTTAACAAATCCAACATCATCATCCAGTATTCTTACCGTATATTAAATATTCTTCCCGAATATCCAAGACCGATGACATCACATATTGATAATGCTCACGTTCATCAGGCTGTCGTAAAGACTCTCAGTGTACAATTTCAGTCCAACATCAACGCAACGTGCAATAACATACAATCCCAACCGGTCTCGATGTGAAATTGCTTCGCTGTCGTTTCTCAAGAATCTTTGATAAATCACGATAAGCAAAAGAAAATCAATCTCCTCCCTGCATATGCATCACCGTTCCCGTTTAGCGATTGTAAACAGGCTTGAGGCTCCGGCTCTGGGAGACATTTTGTTCGTGTGATTAGAGACACGCGCGCGCTGTATGTACAAACTGAGTAGGCCTAGGTTTTATCGGTGGTAAGTGGTTGATTGGTAATGAGATGCGGTGCAGAGAGAGAGAAAGAGCACTTGGGTAGCAACGTCATACACATGCCTAGCTACGGCCTTGGATACCAAGCTCTGTACTGTACGGTACGGTGCCGATGGTTATGATGATGATGAGGCTCGCTAGCAGGCGATGCGCGCGCAACGGGATCGCATCACAATCATGTAAGATTGTAAGATTGTATTATCGATCCCATCTCGGGGTATGAGAGTACAACATATTTACAACAAAGTATCAATATAACAATAGTATAACATAATTTTTGTTTTGTAGTATTCATCGTACAAATTATTTCAAATTGCACTACCAACACATATAGAGTACAAAATATACACAACTCAATTATTTTGAATGAATAAATCTTATCATAATAACCCCCTTCCCCAAATTTAAACACAATACAATGAAAAAACTTCAAACCACCCCCCCCCCCCCAAAAGAAAAAAAAAAAAAAAAGGATAATGATAATAACAAATCTCTTGATCGCCGTAACATGGACTCTCACCATAATTGTTTTCGCAATGAAGTTCGATGGGGAAATTAAGTCGGGTTGCAGGAGGAGTGATGGAACAGGAGGAGGGAGGAAAAGAAGGGTGAGAAAAAGGAGTAAACAAGTTGAGTCGATTTGAAAATAAGAGGAAAGGGTGACAAAGATGAACATTTTGGAATCTTAGGAGATAAGGAGGTGCATGTGGGGGAGGGGGGGGGGGGGGGGGGTGTGTGTAGCTTCTTCGCCTCCATGATCAGGCCCCCAGCTAGGATGATGTTCCAATGCAAAGAGATGAGAACTTGTTATGGTGAAAAAAAGCCGGAAGGACAATAACGCTTTTTAATCTTAGCTAACACCCAATGTGTTATTGCGCCATCACGCACCAACACTTCACCATCTGAAGAGCGTGGAGTTAGAAGTGGGAGGTTAATAAGATGAGCACCAGAAGAGCGTGTCCCAGATTTTTGTTGGATGATTGGGATGGTGATGAAGATACTGTACTCCCCCTCTCTCTCTCTTTCTCTCTCTCTCTCTCTCCCCCTCTTTCTCTCCATATAAATTTAATGTTTGTTCCCAATTTTGAGCCACAATTAAGGCAAAACTTCGTCTGAATCAGATGGGGAATTCGGTTTCTTCTTCCTTTTTTTCTTCTTATTCTTCTTCTACTTTGCATTGTCAACTTGTGTCAATGCCTTGTTTTTGTACGCGTTCTGAATTCTTCGTCTTCTTCTTAATCTTATTTTTTTCATATCGCATTCGTTTTGCACGTAGTGCTTGTGAGCCCTATTCAGGTCCCTTCCTCCATCCCGATTCCTTTCAGACTTATAGGCACAATCTCCGGCATCCGATCAAGGTCACGTGACTTTTCGTTTTCCGAAATCATTCAAGCGTAACCGTCCAGGCGCCCTTTTGACTGTTTATGGTCCATAAAGGGAAAGAAAGAGAAATAGAGAAATAAATACCATAAGTCACAACATTTGCTACTAAAATATTAGATGCAAAATAAATGCTAGACATAAACAGTTAACACTAAATATGACATTTTGCAAAATACATCACTAACTGAATATAAAATGTAAAACATAAATAACGCAGAGTACTATATGGATTATGTAACCAGCACAATTACTAAGCTCAATGGTACTACTCAATTTTTTTTTGAGCGGATAAATTGTGCATTGATGTATTCTTTAGTGATTGATTTCATATTGTAAAAGCTATACAATGACATGTTTTCTTGTTTCTAAAATAAACAAAATCTTATTGGTTTTCTTGATGTACCAACATTTTAAAAGTTCCTTCGTAGTCCCCGACATCTTGAATAGTAAATTTAACTTAATAGAATATGTTTAGAATATGGTCTTTTTATGAAACTGGTTAATAGTATTTCATGTTATGGTATTTACAGTATCATTATAACAGGATTACAGCCTATTGTGGGGTGCCAAATTAGAATACCCCTCATACAAACAATTTGGTGCTTGGCAAAGTTTTTCCATCTCTTGTTATGATAAGCTTTAGCCGGTTGCAAATTAATTTGTATTAGAGGAATTGCAGTTACGAAATGAGTTAACACCTTCACGAAAGAGATCAAAGGTAACAAATGAGAATCGCAAAAACATACATGGACGAGAAATGTATCAATAAATATTATTCAAATCAGGGTCAGTCAAATGATGTAAAATACTCATAAAATTATAAGTCCACTCATTTAATTTCCAGATGCATATTGTCCAAATCCATTTCTTTAATTACTTTCCGACTAACGATTTCTGGATTGGGATCTGTATTTTCTAAGGATTAAAAGTACTTGAGAAGTTTACATGGAATGCTGCAATTTTCTTATCTCACATATTTTAGATGCACATCCTTCCTAACTGCCTGGTAAATCATTTTGCTTTGCACTTTGCACATTAAAATCTTAAGGGAAATATTAAAGGAATAGTTGAGTTCTGTTGCAGAGGGCGCTACACAAAATAATTTTGTTGTGAGATATGAAAAACTGAGTGTCAAATTTGAAAGAACATACAATTTAAATGACAAAATCATCTTTGTTTGATCAAAATCGGT
>JARBES010000132.1:16631930-16642746 GCA_030265145.1 Strongylocentrotus pallidus | reverse complement strand
CATGGCAGGGACGGTATGCCAGGCAGGGACAGTATGCTAGGCAGGGACGGTCCCAATGGCAGGGATGGTCCCCACGGCAGGGACGGTATGCCAGGCAGGGACTTTCCCCCACGAATGAGAGAGCGTTCTCCAATCCGGGATAGAGAGCGAGACCGCTACGATGACAGGTACAGAGACAGCTACTTCAGGGACGACCCAGCACGGTAATTAAATACATTCCTCTCTTGATTTAAAAAAAAATCCAGTTATTCAGTTTTCTATGGTTTTTAAAA
The DNA here is from genome assembly GCA_030265145.1 of Strongylocentrotus pallidus. Taxonomy (NCBI): domain Eukaryota; kingdom Metazoa; phylum Echinodermata; class Echinoidea; order Camarodonta; family Strongylocentrotidae; genus Strongylocentrotus; species Strongylocentrotus pallidus. The sequence goes on along the minus strand of JARBES010000132.1, from coordinate 16,642,474 downwards.
CCTTTAGATTGTCAAACATTATTTATAGATGAATAATGATTTGGAATTTACTTTCACTGTTTGTGGGTGAGCTTTGAATAATGCATGTATTTTTAACAAGATGGTAACCAATGATCTCCTCACTCCTGCATGCATCAAGAATTGGAGACCTGTCAACAAGAGTTAATAAGAAGCCTGGTGTTTAATAGAGCAAAGGTTTCATTCTTTTCATCGTTCTTGTACACTGGTATGAAGCGAGAGAAGATTCCAAATAGACCATTTATTTTAGTTAATTAACTTACATTAACTCAAGTACTTTATGATGGTACATGACCACGTGACCGCCTCCGTGATCCTCTCCATGAACCAAGGGACCGAAAGAAAAGAAGAAGTTTAATTTGGACCTAAATGCTATCAGCTTGATATATTGTTCAATAGGAAAACTAATGTACCAACAGAGACAGATAAAACCAACTCCATAATCTTGACCGAGACTACAACTTCCAACAGTTGGGTATCAGTTTGAATGAATATTACCCGGGGGGTGTTTCACAAGTTGGACTTGAATATTATGGAGAGCCATTTGTAGCCTTATAATGAAATACATTTAAAAGCAAAATTCAAGTATTTTAGACTTTTCATAAATTCCACACCAAGAACATTTATTCTCCTTGATGATAAAAAATATGAAGGATTTTAATGAACATTTTATGCCTTTTAAAATAACTTTTACAAAATATCTTCAAAGAAGCTACGGCTTTCCATAGTTGTCAAATCCAACTTAGAATCTTTGTGAAACACCCCCAAGTTCACGCATCTATAATCACTCTTGGAGTAATTGCTATGATTGGATGTTTTTATGTTCTTTGTCATAGGCGTGATCTTGATCGTTACCCAGACGACAGGAGAGATCCCTATGACCGCGCCCTTCCTCCTCCTCTCCCACCACGTGATCGCGAACGGGATCGTGATGTTCGTGATCGGGACCTACGTGACCCCTTACGCGATCCCCTGCGTGATCCTCTGCGCGACCCCCTACGCGACCACCTGCGTGACCCTCTACGTGACTCTCTGCGCGATCGTGACCCCCTTCGTGATAATCTCCGTGAACCACGGGACCGTGACCAGAGGGATGATCCTTACTACCGTGACGACCCGTATCGGCGTGACGATCCTTATCACAGAGATCCAGAGAGGGAGCGTGAGAGAGACAGGGACAGGCCCTCCTTGGACAAGGACAGAGACAGAGATGGGTATGTTCAAAAGACCACTGTCCTTGTTTCTGATTTGTATACATAGGGTAACCATATCTTGTACAGTCATATAAACTTCACTTTGTGGTTCCAATTTTTTCTTTATTTGAGTATAGGGGTACTCCTACATGAAAAAGGAATTCAAACTTCTAGAAATTATATAAATTGTTTAAAGTATGTATAGTCTTTGTCCTTAATTAAAGATAGAGTCCTTAATAAGAGATAGTGATCGAGTTTACACACTACTCTAATACCGTTGTGCCAAACAGTTTGCCCTAATCATAAGCATACAGTTCTGCTTTTTGTCCAAATACGCAATATATGTGTGCAATCTATGTTCTGGTCTTGTCTTGTCTTGAGGGGGTGCAATGTGAAGCAAAGCACAGTATTAGCTTTAAGAATGTCAAAGGTCTTTTCTTGCAACAGATCAATATTGTGATCTGATTCTGAGGGGGGGGGGGGGGGGTACATATGACACTTCTGTTTATGCATCAGGAAATTAAAACCTCTCTTCATTAGAAATTTGAATATTGCTTTGCAAGTACTATGAAGTTATGAAGGATCACATATATTGTTAAAAACTACCGGTTTCAAATTTAATACCTATCTAAGGGGTGAAGAAAGAATGAAATATTTATTGCCTGTACTATGATTTGCCTTCAAAATGTGAAATTCCCTTCAATGTGCTGAATGTTTGGCGCTACTTGCTACATTTGTGCCAAAGTATGTTTGGGAAACATACATCAAGGCTTGATACTAGCATTTTATATACTCCCCAGGGAGCGGTCAATGTGCACAATCATGTGCAGATTAGCAATTGAATCCAATGCCCGGGTTGATAATAAGTATATATAATGCAAAGCACTTGCATGTAAAAGTGCGGTTAAGCACTATACAAATATGACTATTATTGTTATTATTTTCTTTTGAGTCTAGAGTAAAATACGAGGGAGGGGAGAAGGGGGGGGGGGGGGGTCCTACTGTACCCCTGTTATCAGTGAACCCTTCATATCAACATAACCTACATGTCCAAGATCTTTCTGAATTTTCCTAATGGGTAAGGTCTGCCTTAATAGTGAATACACACAGAAGTCCAATTTAATAATTGAGGAAACTCATTAAATGTTATAACTACTGTTGAAAATTCAAACAAGACAGAAGGTCGGCTCTATGCATGTTATGGAGAGATCTTTAAAGGACCGCTTCCTGATCCCTTCTTCTAACCCTATGATTTGGAGAGAAATATGAATTTAACATCTAGAACAACCACCATGTTCTTTTATTACGTACATGTAATCCCCTGATCCGTGACGAACCCACACGTTATCCAATGTCTCGTCATCCTTTGTGTTGCATGAATGTAATCGTACCACCCTTGGTATTATCCATGTAGTGTTGCTTTCAGGCGGGACCCCCACCGTGACCCCACCCGTGACCCCTACTCCAGGGAGAGGGGCGATGCACCTGTGGACCGAAGACCCCCCGCCGCCGCTGCTGCTGCTGCTGCTGCTTCAGCTACCACGCCAGAGTATCTGCCGCCGGTGTTGGGCAAGCCAGTGGATTGCGAGATTCTTGTTCTGAACAAGCAACAAAGGTAAGATACCATGTCGCCTTATAGTGCGGTATGTAATCCTGTAGGATTTTTGTGCCAAAGTTGATTTTTTTGTTTTTTGTTGTTGTTGCTGTTTTGGCTTCTAAAGGGTCTCAAGTGGCGAAAAATGATGGGGTTCAAATTTTCAGACCCCTCCTTCATTTCCTGGGGGGTCCCTATTAGCGCCAAAATGGCTTATACCACGCGCAATAGGGAAATTTGGTGTCTTCGGGAAAATTTGAACCCCATCAATTTCTGATAGCTTGGACCCCAATAAATCAAAAAATGCAAAAAAAAAAACGGGAGCTGTTTCAGTGACATACCGTACCACACTATTAGTTGCTGTTTATTTTATGATTTAGCTACTCATTTGTCCATTATTTGTATTAGTGGTTTTACAGTCTAGATGAGCAGATGTGTGCATAGATGCAGATCAAATTAAACAATCATGCACATTGGTGGCCCTAATAGTCGTAGGAATCTTTTGAGAAGAAAAAAAATTGTCATTTTGTTTCAAGAAATTGCATAGTCTTTGTCATTACAGAAACATTTGTGGACATTGGTCTGACATCCATGTTTACCTAACTACTTAGCATGGTACATTCGCAATATGGTGTGAACTGTGAAAGCAAAGTTAAATTTTTATGAACAGTCCTTTCCCCCTTCAAAATGTGTAAAATAAGATACAGACTGGCACTTGTCATATTCCATTACAAAGATTTCAGGTTTAGCATTTATTCACTGAGGGGCTGACTAGCAAAAGGTGTTCTGAATTAAAAATGTTACATGTATGCTACTAGAAAATGCTAGATCCATTTAAGGGTACTTTATTGCTAACTTAAATTTGGAGCCCCAGGCACTCCCTGGGCAAGTGTGTTCATGCCACATGCTTTATACATTAAATGTGCAGGCTCTCATTTTTGCCCCTAGAAATATTATGAGCAGTAAGTTTAGAGCAAAAGACAAGTATTCATTTTATTAGTGCATTTATTGGCTTACCAGAATAGCAGCCTTTCCAGTGTCGAAAGCAGCGGTGATTATACTTGCCTGAGTATGTTGTAGAATCTGGGTTTCATTAAAGATTAAAGAGGTTCCTTAAATATGACTTTTCCAGAGGGTATGCTGAAATGGTTGAGCGACGCCTGAAGACGCTGGGCATCTCGACTGACATGATGTTTGTCAACCCCGAAGCTTCTATCACTGCTGTCCTAGACGGAGCTACCCGCAATGGTGCCCTCTATGCTGTCATGGTGTCCAGCCAGCACGAAGTTCATCGCTCTTTAACTCTCAATATCCTCCATGGCACACCACAAGGTATGACAAAACTAGATTTTCCAACATGTATTACTCTTCAATATACAACTCATTTATCTGTTGATGTTCATGCTATTGCTGTGTTTTGAGGTTTTTCTCACACTTCATTAGTAACGTTATGGCTTTACATGTATTTGCGCTGTGCCAGTTCAGGGCAAAGTCGGTATATGGCGCTAGATCGTTCATACAGCAGCTAAGTTGCCTTGGCTGGCCTCTGGGGCCACTACCGGTACTGGTCACTACTTTAAGGTATAGTGCGTGAAATCAAATTACCTGGTGAAGAAAATGAAATTATTAAATGTCGCAAAAACAGATTAGAAAACATCTTTCCATTAAAAAAAAAATCTGAATTAAAAATTTAAATGTGTTATGTGTCTATGAGAATGAGATGCATTGGATTGAGTGCTGTTGAAGTAGTTAATCACTGATTAAACATGAACTTTTGCTTGTATTATCAACAAACCAATACCTGTTCAATGTATCCTCGCATTGTACAGCATTGGTTTTTGTTTTCTCCTCATTCTACAGTAAACAAAAATTCATTCTCAATATTTGTTATTAAAAAGATTGATACAGAGAGAGAGAGGCAGAGAAAGAAAGATGCACAGTCCAATTTGTGATTTTGCAATTTCTTGCGATCCTACGTGGTTTCTCTTGAATGAACATCGTTACGTCTTGAACTCAAATAGAGAAACATGCAGTGCGAAGAAGACATGCAAGGTGGTATTAAAATTAATTAATGCTGATCGGCAAAAAGTTGAGAGACATGCTAAAATTTTGTAGCCATTAATAAATCTGCATAAATTTTGTAGATTGAGAGAGTGAGAAAATCACACCAAATACTTGTAGATGCAAGAAATTTCTGCTTTTTTAATGTGTTATTCTATTCATGGAATGTATAAACAAGGAGATTGAAAGAGAGAGAGAGAGAGTGTAAGTGCTTTCATACATGTACAGATACATGTACAGATCACCTTTAATAATCATGTACTCACAAAACGGATATGATTTTGAAAAATACAACTTCATGCATGTGCTCTTTTTTTATTTATTTTTTATTGTAATTATACATTTATTAGAGTGTTGTGACTTGTGAGAATTTATTGAGAAATTACTGAAAGAAACTGAAAAATAAGGATTATTGTATTTGTTCATTTAATTTTCATCTTGGTTGATAGTGGCAGACAAATTAACAATACACCTGGTGATCATGAATGTTTGTATGACATGTGTACTTTCAATGTGACCTTTTGATTGAACACAAATGTATATCTTTCTTATCTTCTGTGATGTGTTTTGATGTGTTATGTATCTTTAAAAAAAAAAAATTAGATGTAGAATTTTCAGTATTACAGAGACCGAAGCATCAGTCGTAACATTGGAAGGAGAAGCACATGTCCAATATATCACCCCCCTCTACATGACATATTAATTTTTAAGTTCATTTTATTAACATGTATAAGATCAAGGTTCTCACGCTAGGTGTGTGTGTCTTCAGGAGCAGAGCATCCCAACATTACTGCAGAGTAGAGCATCCCAACATTACTGCAGAGTAGCCAGGAGCCTGTTAGGACTGCACATATCAATTATCTACTCTCAGCATATAATGTACATGTACATGTACTGCACAGTGAGACTATTTGGGATTGAGGATGTGAAGTGATACAGTTTTCAATTCTCCTTTATTTGATTATTGTTGGATAGATTGTGTGGTTTTAGTGTGTAGCTACGGACTGTAGAAAATGAGAGATTATGTGTTTTCTGTAAAATGGAGTTCTTTCTGGCTATGTATGGATGCCATCTTGATAAGTTCTCTGAAAAGTGAGCACATTTTCAGTCTTGATTTATGTCTTTGTGAGATGCAATTGTGTTTAATTGAAATGAGAATTTGAGAAATTTGATGTTTTCTGTCTTTGAATATAAACAGTATATGTCTGCTAAGTGAAGCTCTTTATGGTTGTACCATTGTGCCAGCTACTGTAGATGAATCACTGATACCTCAGTCACACCGTCAAACTGACTCAAAACCGATTCCAAACCGAGTTAACCGACCTGACTCTTGGCCATTCACAGTAATGTAGTATTTTGTTGTCTGACTGGGGTCGGTGTTGGGTTGGTCCGGGGTCAGTTTTGTCGGTGTGACTGAGGTATTAGTGTGACTGGGTTATAAATAAGAATGGTGTGTGCATCTGTGTAAAAGTTTTTGAATGGTGCCCTCTCAGTTTGTATACTGCACGAGTGGTGATGCAGATTGTCGTTCCATGATTTGTTGACAGTGTGTTAGTGTATGTGAACAAGTCTATTTGAAGCTGCATGGTCTGTGTATGTAGAGAGCAAACTATTTATTCAAATGATGCTAATGCAAATGGATACACTTTTCTCTATGTTTGTCGTTCAAAGTATAAATATATAGTTTATGATCATCAATGTGTGTTCTTTTTCTCTTTTATTTACAGGGTTGTCTTCTACCTGCTGAAAATATACAGTGCATCTATCACAATTGTTACTATACTCTTGCCGTAGATTGTAGTATTATAACATGAATTGAAATATCTTCATTGGATCTTTACTTATTTCATTTCCTTATTAGGCTAGGTGCTGGATATGAAACTCATCTTGAGTGTGTTTGTATCTTCTTTTTGAAATGCAACATTTTATTGCATGCATTCCTTTATTATTCAAAAATGATTTTCCTTTTTTAGGTACACATTTTGGAAAAAGTAAGAGAACCACATTATATTGAAGAGAGAGAGAGAGTGAGTGAGAAAGAGAGAGAGAGAGAGTGAGTGAGAAAGAGAGAGAGAGTGAGTGAGAAAGAGAGAGAGAGAGAAAGAGGAGGAAGAGAAGATGAGCAAACGTGTTTTAGAAAAGGGGTTTGTGCATTTTATTGTGTCTTTGTTTATTTATACTTTTTGTAATTCAATCGGATGATGAAAGTAGTGATTTCGCTTGTATTACATTGGGTAATGATTTTCCCCTGAAAATGTTTGTTTTGTTTTATGTTACCATAATTCTTGTTTATATATTTATTTGTTGATTTTATTTTATTATTTATTTATTTTTTAAAGACTGCAACAATTCATGAAGAAAATCAGTCTTTTATTCCATTTTTCAAATAACAGCTTTAACCAGCTCTCTATTTCCAAAAGTAAATAAACTTGAGCAGCATATCAGTATGCACTGAAGATTTTGTATATAATCTGTCTACTGTCAGAATACCATAGAACAGGGTTGTATTTATACTTATTTGTCAATTATTATGGTAGAATACTTGCATATGGTATGGTTAATATGCAATTGATGCTGTTGATGCCTATTGTATTAAAGTATTCCAGGCAAATGATTGGACATAGTTTTAAAAAAAACTGAAAATAAAGCGAATATATAATCCTGGCTCTATTATTATTGAAGTGATTCCCAGTCTGCTCCATTTCCTTTCTTCATTTCGCCCAGTTAGTTCAAATGAGAGGTGCCTTTTAGATACAGTCAAACCTGCTTTAGTGACCACCTGTCTACAAAATCAAATACCACATTTTTTGTTTCCCTTTTAAATGGTTTCTCATTGAAACATGTACATGTACTAAAGGAACCTGTCTACAAAGACCACTTTTCTTGTCTCCATTGGGTGGTCTTTATAGACAGGTTTCACTGTATAAAGTAGAAATAGATTTATACTGCAGTGTGGAGGCTGGATAATACAAGTATGGATACGCTCGTACTGACTTCACACATTGCTCTAGGGCTACTCTTCTCATCACGTGCACAGAATATTGTGTCTATCGTCATTCCATGTACCAAAAAAAGATGATAATCTTAAATCAATCTCATGTTGGAGAGCAGAACAAACATGTCCCAATCTTTTTTTCCCACTAACCTTCCCCCAAATGTACAATTTCTCTACAATTTTAGAACACAGGAACATGCCCCTTGAAGATGCCATGAACCTTGTTACCCGCAACTACGATCGCTACATCCTGGAGCTGCGAGAAAAGCGTGGCCTGGTGGCCTCGGGCGAAACCACAGCCAAAGTGGGCGCTGATGGCCAGTCGGCAGCAACAGAGCTGACCCTTACACAGTTGTTCAGCTTGCTGGCCGATGGTCGTCAGCTGACCCTAGCTGAGGTTGACCGGGTCATCACGTTCCTAGAGGAGATGCGTAACCGTATGGCTGAAGATCAGGGAGTTTCCCTCAGAAAGAAAGAATATCCAGGTATGGTGAAATCATTTGTTTTTGCATGACTTTGTAAATCAACATTTTCTTAGAGATATTTGAAAAACACGGTGTGTACCTGTAAGCTATGAAATGATAATGAAATAATCTTCTATCTTGAAGGAGTAAACAAATGTGATGCAATTAAGATTCATTATAGTTCTTTAACTTCTTTTTCACTCACTTCCAGTTTGAAGTCTGTAATGTTTTTCAATATTGTACCTGACCTCAGTGATTTTTCTTTATGTACTGCAGCCAGGTTAATGCATGTTTCTTTGTATTCTTTTAAAATTTAGCTGCTTCTGCTGCTAAACCGGCAGATAGCACTCCAAAACAAGAGGACTTGCAAGCCAAGATCTTGAGTCTGATTGGCTCTAATGTGTCTCCTGCATCTGTAGCAGCTGCTGTTTCCAAGGTGACCTCTGTGCCATCTCCTTTGATCCCATCGCAGTCCCCCAGGCAAGTCCCAATGTCCATCCCTACCCAACAAAACATGGGCCTGCTTGCCACCCCAAATTCCCAGTCCAACCTTCCTCAGTCACTGATGAATCGAGGCAGGCCTACTCAGAGCGCCCTTCCAGTGGCCCAACCTCCTGCCAGGACTGTTGCAGCAGCTGCTAAGCCACTCAATCTGGACAACCCGACTGTCAAGAAGGCTCTGGACAACCTGATCCAGACCGGACCTAACCTCCTGCGTGGAATCAGTGCACCCCAACCTGCTGCACTGATCGTCCAGCCCCCTGCTACGGCCATGTCTGGGGCAAGAGGTGCCCATCAAGCAGCCCAGGTGAACCCTAACATGATGACCGAGGAGCAGATTGCCCGTGCACAAGCCGAAGCCATTCACAAGATGCACCAACTCACTGCACCAGCGCCTCAGCACATGCAGCAGAATATCCAGATGGCCGGTGCGGCTAGTCTCATGGCTGCTGGTATCAACCCAAACAACCTTGGTCCTGGTGGAATGACCGCTCAGCAGCTTCAGGCCCTCCAGGCCCATAGTATGGCCTACAGCATGAGGGGACAGCCCCCTCCACCTCCCGTTGGCCCACCCCCTGGACGTCACATGTATTAAGCTGTCCATGTCCCTAAACGACATATGTATCAAAATGGCATCGTTGTAGGGGCTAGCATAGCAAGCTTCTACAATTATCTCCCAATCTTGTTAAGTAATTTTTGTTAGATATGTTGTACATACTTTTTTTTTTTACTATTGTATGTCCGAAGGAAGGGGACCTGAGCTTCGTTTAGTTAATGTCAGCTCCTATGGCAGTTAAGAAGCATTCAATGACTTAATGGATATGATAGTGCTTATTCTGGAAGAGCATCAACCATCAATATTGATATGAAAACCAAATTATTATGTAGAACATTACACTTTTGTTTCGGTATGGTATTTGGTATGCTCAAATGAGGTCAGGTTTCATCATGTATTAGTGACTTATTTTCCATCAATGTTTTCAAATGTAAAAAGACAGTCATCAGTTGGTTGTCCATTATATCCATGTTCAACCATTATTTCTTCTAGGGTTTGTGCTTCTGTAAATCGAGCCATTTTATACAAAAAACTTAGTTCATCCTCTATTAAGAAAGCCACGAGTAATGCCCAGTATCATGTAATTCTGCACAAAGTCTCAATTCATAATCAGCTCAGAATGAGAGGAATGTTTCATCACTTTGCAAGATAATGATGAATAAATACTCCACAAGTTTTGAGAGACCTCACTTACATGTAAGAGAGATTCCTGCTAAACCGACATGCTACGAAAGTTGTGTACAATATTATGATTATGACATGATTGACATCATTTATTATGTTCCTGTGATTTATCGCATTATGTACAATTAGCTGACACCCATATATTTCCATTATGATATTGTGTGGAATTTCTATAGAGAGCTGGCACATCAATTGTAAACAAATTACGAGATCAGTGTTAGAATGATAAAATTTTCGTAGATGTGCTATTTTTCCCCCAGCTGTTCTCTGAGAGAAGCTTTTAAAAATTGATTATGTGTACGTGTATTAAATGTTTCCTCTGAATTCGCTTTTTATAATATACAATTATTACACTTAAACTTCTTTGTGCTTAATCTGGAAGATAATTTTGTGATGTTATGATATCAATGTAATTTTGGGGGGGGGGGGGGGGGGGGGGGGGGGGGGGGGGGGGGGGGGGGGGGGGGGGGGGGGGGGG